>WBMZ01011555.1:0-182335 GCA_013400975.1 Atrichornis clamosus
CTGCCCCCCGCCGCCGCCCCGCGCCCCCCTCCGGCCCCCCCAGCGGCGGCCGCCGGTGCCTTGCCGAGATGCTGTCAAACGTGCTGGGCGCTCGGCGGCGACGGGGGGCGGCTCGCCCGCGGTCCCCGCACCGAGCCCCGGCGAATGGCATGACTCTGCCTCCCGCCCGCCCCCCCGGCTGCGGTGTGCCGTAGTGAGGCGAGGGGTGGTTAAACCCCCATCCTCCCATACATACGGTTTTTATTTTTTGTTCCTTTTCGTCTCGGGGCTTTCACATCACGGAACAGGAAAGCATCTGATGCGCCGGCTCACATGCCACTTCTGATCATACATTGCCTCTTTGCACAGAGCAGGATCGTTGGGAAAGATGGAGATACAATAAGTTGCTAGTAGTGAAAAGTGCTGCAGAAATCCAGTGGTTTCCTTTCTCCAGAGAAGTGACATATTTTTCCTCGGGTTAAGTTGAAAGCACTGCTTGGTTGAGACTGACTGTCGCTGAGAGTGGGTTTGTGTTTTTCTTGCACCGTTAGGTTTTGCAAAGAGCAGCGATGAAGAGGAAGCTGGCACTCTCCGAGATGCAGTTGGTTCTTCTCGTTTTATTGGTGTGGCTACCAACAAGGTGAGAGGATATTTAGTTTTGTTGTTCAGTGCAAACATGTATGTTACAATCTGCTTAGGGTAAGCTTGTGTGAGGGGTTATAAAAGTATAGTATATAGTAACATCATAAAAATGTTTTCCTAGCTCTTTGAATGCAGTATTACATAGTTTTGAGAGCAAAAGCAGTAGAATGTAGTTTAGGGACCGTAAAAGCCTGATCTCTTGTCCTTAAACAGTTTGTGAATTGATGCTTTGTTTCACCATTTAAATAGCAATTTCTTTAAATGTCGTATTGGATCTTAAATATTTATTTGAGTTTCTGTATCACAGTGATTCCGTACCACAGAAGATGGAGAAATAGATTATCATGAAGTCACACAGCAAATCACAGTTTCTAAAATAATGTTCACATATTTAGTGATAATGGCATGCCTTTTCTTTTTCTTGATTTTTTTTTTTGGTCAAACATAACAGAATTCAAAATGATACTTAAGCTTTAAACCTCTAGGTGGAGATAGCATACAACTTCACAATCACATTTAATAAAACAATAGCATCATTTTTTAATCAACTTTTCTTATGTTGTTTAAAGTTCTCAATTTCTAAAGTGACAGCATAAGAGGAAGTGATTTTAATCACATTATATTTTTGTGTTGCTCACAGTCCCTAAACATGTAATTAATTGTAGTTTGTAACTTCGGTTTACTTGCTTTGGTTCTGGCTGCAGTATGTCTTGTCCTAATATGGTACAGATTGTATGCTAAATAATGTAAGTTTCCTATGATTTAACAAGTCTGCAATTATTTTGTTTATTTCCCAGTGGACAAAATATTTCCTGAAACTATGTTTTCTATTTCACTTTATACCTAACTATGGTGCAGTATTAGTTGAGTCACAGTGGGCCAGATCCTGCAAACCCTACTCAAGTGAGTAATCTTACTGACGTCAAAGAGACTACATGCGTTATTAAGGACTTCATGTCTGGGTGAAGTTTGCAGGATTCGACCCTAACTTGATATAATTGTATTGATCTAATTTTTTTAGTGGAATCTTGAGTTCAAAAAACTGTTGTATCTCAAAAATAAGCTTAAAAATGGAAGAGACTTACAGTACCATGGGTAGAGTGATACATTTTACAAACAAAAAATGAACCATTCAGTAATTACAATTAAGAAAAAGCTGACACATCAGTAAAATCACACTTGACATTTTTGATGTGTTCTTTATAAGTTATCTGATTTGGGTCAGTACTTTTCTATATTATGGGAAGCACAGACTGCAATAATTTACATTTAAGTGCTTCCTCCATGCTGTTGAACTGGGGACCAACAAATAGCCTTGTCTTTAATCAGTGTATAGCTTGCTTTAGAGAAAATATCACCCAAACCTACTTTTGGTTTAGAGGAGGAGGAAAACATGCTTGCTCTTATGGCATTCAGAATGTCTTCGTTTAGAGATGATAAACACTCAAACATTTAAAGTTAAAAATTTAGGTGGCTGAAAAAGGTATAAATGGTAATGCGTGTAGCATATGATGCTTTACTTCCTTGATACCAATATGCTGGTATTAAGTAGATAGGACTGATGAACTCATGTATTTCACAGGCATGGTGCTTAAAATGGTTGGCACGGTAACATTTGCATGTGTAAGGATTTCTGCGTGTGAGTGTTTCCCTAGCACAAGCCCCCTTTGGTCTGAGTGCTCCGGTCTCAGGGGACTGTGGAGGACCACAGTTGCATGGGCAGCAGGTTCCCATTCCAGCCCCTAGTGTGTTCCACAGAGATTTGATCCATAAAGGCTGTAATGTCTCTTTCTTTATTGGGGAAGTTTGAAACAATCGGTGATTTTCTTGACACTTTGTTTATGATTTCTTTTTCTATCTAACTTTTATAAGGTTTTTCTGCATCCAGTGGAATATCAGATAGCGCTTTTTATGACAAAATAGCATTTTAGAAGATGAAGGCTATCCACAGCTATCCTGCAGCTTGCTAGTCAGCACTGTTGTTCCCTCCCACCAACCGCTGGCGTCAGAGGACTCCCTGAGCATGATCGCTGGAGTTTTCCCTCATGTTAGTTCTTCTGGTCATGTACGTTACATGACCATTGGGTGGAAGCAAATCCACAGGATTTGTGTGGAGATACAGGATACCTAGGTGAGGACAGATAAGATAGAGCTGGAAGGAGACGGTTTTGTGCATGGGAACCCGGGTTATCCGTTCAGGAATGACATGCCACCGAGGCCTGGGAAACTCTTTTAGGCTTCTGCACCCTCACAGCCAAATGTGTTAGTGGAGCTTGCGGTAGCACTCACAGTGATGCAATGATGACTAGAAGTAGAGGCTACTGAAAAATGACTTCCTGGATATTTTAAATAATATGTCTTTGACTTTTACATGTCTGAACTTGTTATATATAAATTGTGTATTCATATACTGTTAAACACACCCTTCCTGTTAGAGTTAAGCAAGTTAAAGGCCAGCCTGAAAAAACTGCATGTTGAGTATTTGTTAAAACATACTTAGCACCTTCTAAAATGTAAAATATCCATTTAGATCAGTGCTGGCTGACTCCCTGGAAGATGAAGCTAAGAATAACATCACCATCTTTACACGAATTCTAGACAGACTTCTGGATGGTTATGATAATCGCCTCAGACCTGGATTAGGAGGTAATAAAACCAATTAAAGATTGATTTTAAAAAATCAATTTTAATGTTCAGATTTTATGCAGTGATATTCTTCCTTCGGGGTTTTTTTTTTTCTAACAACTGGTATGTATCTTGATAAATTATTTATAACTACATTCACCCAGATGAATCATTTGAAGTTTGAGGAAGATAACATCTATGAATGGAAAGAAGGCACTTTCACACATTTATCTTAAGTAAAAAGAAAAAAAATCTGGCGATTTAACATAGTAAAACAGAATGTGAACAAAAATAACATCTGAAGCTGTTATTCCAGTCAGGGAATTTTGGTTGAACAAGGCACGCAGGCTTAATTCCCTGCAATGCGATGAGTGTATGTTTTCAGAAATCTGCAGAAGTGTTTTGTGTGATATGTGTAAATGCCACATTTTAGATTAATTCCTTGGGCCAGTAAATTCAGTGAAAATGTTGTATTTTGACTTCTTTGGAATTAGTTTCACTGGTAATACGCATTTTTTTTCTGGGCACCTTGCACTTATTTGGGCATTTGGTAAAAAAAAATAAAGGAAAAGAGAATATTGGAGGACAGAGGTCACTGCACTCTTGTGCCATGACTGTCAGTTATTTTTCAAAATGTCAGTTCACATTTTCATTTTAAAGCTGTATGCCAATTTATGTCAGTATGTGTTATGTAGGGAAGATATTTAAATAATTCGTGTGGTGTAGAAAACATTACTGTGCAGAAAGATCTCTATGATATGGGGAGGGGCTGAATATCTTAGTTTTGACAATACTTTGTCTACTATTTTTGTTTATCTACTATTTATACTATCTAACATTGACACGTATGTATCAAATATAGACTCTTACTACTATTATTATTTGTAACAGTTTTGGTAATTGTAATTTTGAACACAGAGACGGTTTCAGCTAGCTGAAACTAATTCCAGTGCAAAATCCCTGGGAGCCATTCCTGTTCCTGTTGATTTCAGTAAGACCAGGCCCAAAGCTAGAGACATGCTCTAATGTCCATGGAAATTATAATAACAACTCTGATCAAATTAGGAATTAGTTAAAGCTCACAGTTTTTATCTAACACTATTCCATCGTGACCTGTGGCTCTGCTGCTGTTCTGATCCTAGAGAAATGTAGCTTGCATCTGACACAGCAGAAAGTGGGAGCTGGTGCTGACTGGAAACAGCTTTCTCATTATACATTATTTTTAATCTGGGATATCTTTTCATTTCCTTTTCTGGTCTCTGTACAGTGGAGGTTTGTGAAATATTTTATATTTAAAGACTTTTCAATTTAGATGTTACTTGGGACCTATAGCACTATTGATGCAAGAATTTATATAGTAATTTTTTACATGGAATTTTGATATATTTGCAAATACCCAAATTTAAGAATTTAGGTGTAGTATAACATGCAGTGACTTGCAGAAACATTTCATGTCACCAACCTCATGTTCAATTGGCAGGGCTTTTAAAATAATGCATTTTATTAGAAAAATAATCAAAGTTTTCTTGCTTACAACAAGGAATGTGCCATTTAATGAGAGCAGTCTGCAGTTCCTTTGCATATCAAGTATTCTTTTTAATCTTGAAATTTGTATTGTTGAGAACATGAAATTAAAAAAATTGAATGGATTTTTCTTTAATATTTTTAATGCAATCTGCTTCAAAATAACCGTCCTCTTTTTCTTTATGAAGCCTCATAGATAATTAAAACATACTTTGAGAGGAAAAAAAATTAAAGAATTAACATCTGTTTGATATTGGTATACATGGCAATCAACCCATGCAGAATATGTGTGAAATGAAACTGTGTCATGCATATTAAACCGTGGTGATTCATGACACATTACTCTTAATCTTCAAGAATACTTCAGTTGTGGAAGGATGGATTCTTACAGTTTAAAAGAATGCTTGTAAATGCCAGTTGTGATAATCCATGATATGAAACATACCAAACAATGTTTTTGTACATAGTGCTTAGTAATTATGTAGTTTCATATTTCAGGAATTTTGTAGCAATTTATTCTTTTTTCTATATTGACCTGTACTCTGAAAAGAGATGTGGAAATAATTAACCTTTTTTTTTTTTTAACACTAGGTGCCTAGTAAGCCCTGGCAGTTTCTAAAAGTGTTTTTGCAATAGATAACTGCATTCTGACCATGCCACACATCATTAATTTAAGATATTTAGTCGCAGTTCTGTTCCACTTCCATTTATATGAATCTGAAATAACTCAGTTGAAACCAGTAGGATGTTTACTTTGGCATAGCAGTTTGCATTATCATGCATATATCACTACTATGACTGAGATCACAATCTGGCCTAACATGTGCTACAACAGAAATAGTCTAGGGTCTGAGATGAATTCTTTTAAAGTCTTCTGAAGCGATAGCTGTTCATCAGCCCACTGTCACTTGTGAAAAACATTTTCAGAGACGTCTTACAGCAAAAATTCAGCTCATTGTAAAAAATTGCTCATTAAGTAATGAAAAGTTTTAGCTTAACACTGACATTTTACCTAGTTATTGAACAACAAAAGGGAAATGTGTAGGCTTCTTGAAACACTCTTGACTCCACTTTCAGTTCTAACATGAACTGTTTTACCCAAATATTCCATGCCATTTTTGTTTAGGCATCAAAATAAAATACAAGTTTGACTTCAAAACAAATTCCTTATGTCATTAATTTGTATGAAATATAGCCATGTAAATGACAAGTCATACAGAGCTTAATTGTTTATGGCTTTCTGCAAAATCTTGAGGGTGTTTTCTTATCTTTATTTGCTGTAATGTTTGCAAGACACTTAGGGTAACACTTTTGCATAAATCTGATTTTTATTAGCATGTAGAAAAGGAAATCCACAAAACAATGGGCACTAAAACTATGCAAGGGACCAAAAAATCTGGAAGTGATTGAATTATGTCTGCTCTCCTCTGTGCCATGAACAGATGATCATCCTTCAGTATTCTGACAATCTCCATAAGCTATTCAGTCTTCTTTACTTTCTCTCATTTCAAATTGTTCTTTCCAACAGCTATAGAACTTCTGTCTTTTCTACTCTCCAAAATTTATAAAATATAACTGAATAAAAAACTTAAATACTGGAGAAAAAAAGAATGCAAAACCCAAAGGGAAATTACAAGGACTGGACTTCACAGCCTAAAGTTTCAAGTGCCATATTGACATTGAAAAGAGCTATGGAAATTTGTACAATTTGAGGATCTTTCTGCAAACTGTGGTCGGAGGAAGATGAGACCATAGGTAGATGAAAACTAAATGTACTGTGATTTCATTTTGAAGGAACCCTCTCTGCTTTTAGAGGTTCTGATTGCTTTAAGCAAGCATGTGCATTGCATTTCTCTTACAGACAAACCCAAACCTCTTTTTTCTCCAACTTTTTGGAAATCAATTGAGCCGGAAAACTGAAGAGAACTGAGGGTGGTTCTTGCTGACTGTTGCTATCAGAGAGATGGTCAGTCGTGAGCACTTGGCAGGTGTGATCTTTCTTCTTTGGAGCACTGGATATATTGTTGCAGAGAATCGGTGTAATGGTGTAGAGTATCAAACTTGGTGATTAAAAGCTGTGTGATGTGCTCACCAATATGAACAAAGAGAAACCCCATTTTTTCACAGATTACCCTTGTCCCCCACCCAGAGCAGGAGAGCTATATACATATATATATGTGTGTGTTTATCAAAGGGTTGGATGTTTTCAGTTGCCAGGAAACAAAGCCATGATCATATGCTGATATTCTGGGATATGTTAAATTTAGGGCAGTGTATTTATACATTTCTGTGATTCAGAGTTTTTAATCAGCATTAGAAGGGTTTGTAGCTGTAACAGTCCCTAGCTGGGGGACCCTAGCTTGGCGAGTCCCCTAGCCAAACCGAGTGGTGTTTGTCAGCCCCAACATCCTTAATGCAAATTCAGAGCATTGTAAAAGAAGGTTCTTTGACTGCAGAACACTACTGGAAGCTTTCACTACTGTTTTTAAAGGGAAAAACTGAAGCTCCCCTGCTCAATTCTGGCTGTTTCCTTAGCCTTTCTTTGCTCCAATTTCATCTTTTGGAAGTGTTAATGTCCCTCTGCCAGTGGTAGTGCAGAGCAATTCAGAGCAGCACTTGCATTTTCTAAAAGCCCACTATCTTTGTAGCTAGGACGGGACACAAAGGAGTAAACTATTGTATGTTCATTTTTTGGGCATACCTGGAAGGGCCACATGGAATCTGGCCATAATAGTGCTTTCAGAGGAGTCAGCGAGACACTCAGGTTAATTTATGTTAGAGCTGTGGATAATGTATATGGGCAAAAAGCATTCCTTGTAAAAAATGTAAAAGCAATAGAGAGGAGGATATGAAAATCTCATTAATTACTTATCCGGGGCATGCAGATGGTGCTAAAATCCAAGAACAGAACAGTAGCTATAAGCATTCCAGGGAATGAATCATTAGGAAAGTGGAAGGATAAAAAATCCACAGAAACCTCTTTGATAATGAAGAACAAACCAGCAAAAATTGTGTAAAATAGGATAGTGGCTGAGTAGCTAGAGAGGGGATATTTGGTTATTTATTTATTTGTTGAAAGTCTGTGAATAAATCAACAGTGAAGATATCAAAATAAAATTAATGCTACAATTGTGCAGAGTATTGCAATTGGGAAAAATGTTGCATGATGCAAGGTGACAAAATCACAGAATCACAGAGTATGCTGAGTTGGAAGGGTCTCACAAGGATCATCGAGCGAAACTCCTGGCCCTGCACAGCACCAGTCCAAAGAGTCAAATGCTGTACCTCAGAAGAGTTAACAAAAACGTAGGTACTTTACAGTAAAGTTCTGTATGCCTATGGAGGAGCTAGTCTGGGAGGCTCTTCCAGTTCACTGAGCATGTATATTCAGTACTTTTTTTTTCTCCTGGCAAAGCATCAGTATTTGCTTCTAATGCTAGAATTACTGCTGACGACACCAAGACTGAAATATAGCTTTGCTTACTTTTGTCTCATCTCCAAGGAAGATGTGAAAGCAGATACTTCAGGTTTCTGTGTAACTCATTGGTGCTCATTGTAAATCAGACTGACGGGGTGGTTAAACTTTTCAGCCAGATGAGATGGACAAAGACAAACATCACCTTCTCTCTGCAATGCAGTTATTCTGGGTTATTTAGAAAGTGGTTGAAAAGCCGTGGTCTTGCTGTTATCTAAGGTATTCTCCTGTTGACTGCTTGACACTAAGGCCTTTTATCCTGTTATGTAAATCTTGCAATGATATTTTTCTATCCAAATTATACAACTACTTCTCATTCAGGCTGACTAGTTTAAATAGCTAAGTACCAAAGGATGGTAATATCATAGTTCCAAAGTTTTTATTACCCTTGTGAAATGATACAATTTGCATAATGCCACCTGAATTGGAAATATAATTATTATTTAAGTAATCTAACTCTGAAACATTTTCGGAAATATTTAAGTGCATTAGAAATTCATCCAGGATAACTTTATGGATTTTAATGGATTTCATGGATTTTAGTAGTGGATTTTAACCAAGCAAAAAGTGAATTTAAAATGTAGTAATCAATGTATATATTGCTTACGATGAAAAAATTTTTAGTCATTCTAAAGAAACAAAGATATTTTGTAATATGAAATTAATAGTATTCTGGGTTACACTAACAGGTGTGCTTATAAAGAGTGTCAGGGAAATCCTTTACTGTGTACTGCTATGATGCATCCATGGAGTACTTAGTTTTGTATATTCTTAGTCTAGGAGACACACAGAAAATTACATTTCAAATATTTTCTTTAATAAGTTATACAAAAAAAAAAAAGAGTGCTAATTAAGAATGTAAAAAGGAAGTTATAGAGATCTCTTATTCAGTTATATAATTATCTAAAGATATTATGAAAATCTTGGTGAATAACTATTAAACCAGTTTGTAATAAAACATTGATAGACTTTGACATTTTGAGTTTAGGTATATAGGATGCAGACAATATTTGGAATACGCTGCCCTTCACACAGCTGAAAAAATGCACCTTAAGAGTATGTTTGATTCAAGGAAAAACGGCAGTTACATCATACTGTGATATGAATAGGCATCCCTGTTTTAGTGATGTTAGTTTCTGCTTTTGTGACAACAACGAATATTTAAGCAAATAGTCATGCATAACTTTCAAGACAATTTATTGGCAGGTTTTGACATTTTATTTTCAATGGAATCTAAAAACTTGGGATTAAATGGACATGGAGAACTCCTTCAGCTTCTTTGTGTAGAAAAGGTTGGGGTTTTTTTAACCTTTGTTCTTGAAGCCTCTAATGGCAAATATATATTTCTTGTATTTTAGCGCCCCATAAAGAAAAAACTGCCACAAGACATACATTCTGCATAGCACAACAGGCTTCTACTACATTCAAGGCCCAATTGTGGTGAAAACAATGTAACAATACTATCTTTCTTTATGAGACATACCCGAAAATGTCCAAAAAAATGCAGAAGAACTATTTTTTTCTCCTCCTTAGCTTTACTAGACCAGCTCATAACAATCACGCAATTTTCAGCAGTTGCAGAGATAATGGCTGCTCAGAGATGTGGTGGCGTTTCCATCTTTGTGGAGACACTCAAAATTTGACAGAATATGACCTGGGCAACTTGATCTGTCTTTGGACATGGCTCTGCTTTGAACCTTCCAAAAGTTCCTTTTATACTGAATTATTCTAAGATTCTGTGACTGACAGCCAGCAAGACATTGAAATAATGGCTGCAGCTTTCCATCTTACTTGGAAAAGGTGAAAAAAATTAAATTTAGTATGTCAGATCTTGAACATATAGGTGAAGAAAAACATCTGTGTAAATGAAAGGTTTAAACTGCTTATGAACAGCAGGATGCACGGTGTTTACAACTGTTGAGCTTATTAGTCATAAACGCTCCACTGATAAATAGAAGATTTTGGGTAGACAGGAAAGATCTGCAAAAATGAAGAGGACATACCCTTTTTTTATGATCTTTGCCACATTTTTCCTACTGTCATCTTAAGCTGAAGTCCTGAAAAGTGTTAAATATGGGAAAGGACAGTATTTTAAAGGACAGGCACTGTACTTCATTGAATAATTCTCTGTTTACTTTGGCAGTGTACAGGGAACTGAAAAGCTGCACAACAGTGTGTATCCTAGAGATCAACACCTCCTCAGGAAGCACCCAGGAACCTCTAATCACTGCCTTTCTGAAGTGCCCTAAGACATCTTCCAGTGTTCCTTCTGCTTTACTCTTCTGTTTTTATATTGCCTTTTTCTTTCCTAAATACCCATCTATTTTGTCCATTCTCATAAAAAATGCCCAACTATCTTTTTTGACCAAAATCTGCTGAATTATTTAATTCCATCTAAATATAATTTTGCTCAAATCCAGGTGAGACATGCCATGTAGGTGCAGCTGTCTACCTTTTTTTTTGTGACGTGAAACCCAGACTTGCCTTGCTCTCCCAGGTACAGCCGCTAACATCCAGCTGTCTGAAAGGTTTCTTAGCTAATGAAACTGGGTGGAGGAGTTTGAAATGATGCAAAGGCAGACTCCTGAGTAGGTATAAAGCAAAGATCATCCTCTACCTTCAGATTGCATGGCCTTCCTTTTGTGCCTGTACAGTTTTGCTGGTTGTTGTTGACTGGTCTGAGGTAGATCTGTTGCTTCTGGCAGTATTCCTACATATTCCTGTTTTTCTTTTCTTTCAGTGCCACCATTTCATGACCATTTTTAAGAATAACCTTTTCAATGCACAATCTAGTGCATCCAATTTTGAGAATTAATAGTGTGGAGAGAGAGCGAGCTATTTCATCAGAAAGGATCATGCAGAAGGACATTGTAATTGCCTGTGCCTACCTTCTATTTTACAGTTTTTTGGTCTGTAGTAATTGTCAGTATTAGTGGCTACTATTAATATGTAACAGTAGCTTCTAAAGACTTCAAACAACAGATATGAAGTAGAAAAAAATGCTGGTTTTTAACAACCTAGAGTTAGGGTAATACAAGCTAGGGTGAAAAACTACTATGAGCAAGAAACATGGGAAAGGGCAGGAGGACAGAAAAAAGAGATGAAGAGTGAAGGAGGGAGATTAAAGTGCCATACTAAGCATTGGCCACTTTTAAACAACTGGCAGGTTAAGACAGCTGTATGATAGTTTTTTCAAATATCCTTTGGAAACTTGAAAGTAGAATAGATAAGCAGTTGTATCGTTATGGTATATGCATGCATTTAAATTTCTGACATCAGCGTTGTTCAACAATGAGTCATCTGTCTCAAGAAGCAGCTAGAGAGGATATGTTGCTGTACAATTCACCAACCTGCTAAATGAAAGCATCAGCAGAAGGTTTTGAATTAATACTGTCAAAAGTCTAATAAATTTTAATTATAAGAATCAAAGCACTTTAATGTGCCAAGATTAATCTTTGAACACATTTTTATATCTGTTTTTTTCCATGCTAATGCTCTAATGAAATTAATCACAAGCTAAAGGAAATTTTGTTTACCACTGCCACCCTATTAATAGTTTGCTTTATAGCACAGAGTATGTCAGCAGTAGTTTTCTGAAATTATATGTACATCAGAAAAGTATGATTCTGCTAACCTTCCAGAAGTGGTGTTGCTATTTGAGAACCATTTATATGATTATTTTGTAGCACATGGCTCTTGATTTACCTTCCATAATTCCTTGCCATATCTTGAGGGCTATTTAATAATTAGAGCAGTTAACCCTGTGAAAGCAATGTAAATCAATTTCCGTCTTACCTGGGGTTACTGTGCATGTCGGAGGATGTGAAACACCTTAGTGAAGTTGTACAGCTGCAGAGACTGGATTTTGCCTGACCAAATTGCATTCATTTTTTTATATACATACATACAGGTCCTCCGCATGCATTTTTATTTTGAACCAGTAGAGGTCACGCATCCTTACCTGCAGTTTGTTTGGGAAAATGTGGGTACCCCATGTTCCATCTGCTTAATCTGTGTTTTTTACAGACTGTAAATTAAGTATTTATAATCTTGTAGTGTTATGATCCATAGAGCTGATTGCAGTTCAAATTCAGTGCTATGGGCCACTGACCTTCACTATGTTCTGGCACGTATGGTTCAACAGAAATCAGTCAAAAACTGATGTATGCTGTAAAATGTCATGACCAGTTTATAGACTGCTTGCATTTATGATCTTCGATGTGAAAGTAGTTTCCTGGAGTTACCTATCTGCATTTAACACCTCCTTCTCTTTCAATTTAAAAAATTGCATTTTCTCCATTTCTAAAATAACTAGATGTCATGAAAGCAATGTCTCTTCTGACTGAATGATTGCCCTGTTTTTAGTTCTTCTCTTTGCTGGTCTTCATTGCTTGGTGCTGATTCTCATCCAAGAGAAGTAATTGTCTTCCAACACATTCCCTTCTTTTTCTTTCTTGTATCCATTCTTAGTTGTTCTAAGACAATAGGTTCGTCAGACCACTTCTATCAGGAAACTGGGAGTTACTAGAGCTTTTTAATGTTATTATTTCCATTCTTTCAAGTGTGTAAGCCTCTCAGCACAACACCAGAGAGCAGAAAGGGAATGGAGCAGGTAAGAAAGTCTGAGTTTATATTCAAGAATTTAGAGGTGGATTGAAAGGACAATTCCTACCCTTAGTACACCAGCGTAACATTCTAGATATTTCACTCTGAGTGACAATCTAAAGGGTATTGTAGATGCCTTTTTATTCTCATTATTTGAAGTAATAATTTAAAGGCTCACTGAACGAGAAGCAGCTGAGGAGCAGTTGTATTGTGTATATAAATGAGATAAACCAAATATTTTAATCTTAGATTCAGTGCTGTGTTTATAAACACCCTCTGCCACCCTGAAGGCATTCCATAGCATTTCATGGACTTGTCTGTGTCAATAGTTTTAACTGAGCACCAAAGAGTGAACTTCTTTTCACCAGATTTTTAAAGGTGAATTTGGTGCTGCATTGCCTCATGCAGTTTCTGAACAAAAGAGAAGAGATTTCCACCTGCAAAAATAAATAAATAAATAAATAAATAAAGATGAGAAGAGAGACATATAAATGCCTGTTGTTTGAGATAAGGAAATGATCATATTTTTAATAATCCCCTTCCATCTGCTGGGTGTTAAAAGCTGTCAGAGAATTCTTTACGTTTTTACTAGACATTTTATCTTTAATGACCACTAAAAAAAAAAAGAAAAGAACATATAATCTGGTTTGCTACTGCATAATATGCTATTTTTAAAATAATCAATTGTTTAATATTCTGTGGTAGATGCTATCTGCATTTTCACAAAGCCATATTTTCTGTTTAGAAGAATATGCACTTTAAGAAACTGGTTTTTGATTAAACTCCTATTAGGCATTGTTTCAAATAAAAAAATAAACAAGCCTACTTTTTCATTTATGCCTGTAAAGAATACAACCTGTTAATTTCATATTAAAAGCAGATTCCAGTCTCAAATATATATTCTTTCCACATAGAGAAGCCTGGTGGATTCTGGAAGTCCCATGGACAGCCAGAGGCGAATTCTCTCGTCACAGGCAAAAATAAAAGACAAATTTGAGGCTGCTTAATCCAAGCTCTGGGAGTATCCTGGGAGTATGTTTTAGAGGAGATTCTGGGAAACACTGTTATCTGTAAAGTAGCTTGGAGACATTCAAATGACTCAGCGGTGGGACTTTTGAGTGCTACGGTATACTTCTTGTAGACACATTGCACAGCCTTAGTCTAAGACCTTTTTTGTTATTAACTGGCTAACAGAGGAGTAACTGACAGCTCAGTAATATGTTAAAATGGGACTTAAAAATTGCTCCATTGCTGTCCATGTCAGTATTTTTTGCTTATTTGGGGGGTGCTTGTTTGATTTAAGTATTGAAATGATTCTCTGTTTGATCAAGTAATGAACTCAGTGTTTGTCAGGACTCCTGTTTAACAAGGTTTATTATCCATGACCATCCCATTGCTTGTTCTGCCAAGCAAAAAATGTTAATAATAATAGAAAAAAAGAAGACAGCTTGGCAACCAGTCTGATTTGTGCTGTGTCTTGAAACCCATAACTCTATTCCTCCTTTCCCTGCATTTCAGCCACCATGAGGATCAGGAATGTGTAAGGAAAATGTGTGCCCACCTGTTCTTATGCACGCTAGGTATTTAGGCATTTAGGGTGTTAACCTGCACACAACCTCCAGCTGATTTTAGTAATTCCATGCTAGTTTTTTTGAGAATATAGAGCAGTCTAGATAAACATTAATTTCCTGTACTTCATAGTTATTTCACCTGGCTTAAAATAGGAACTGCTGCCTGGTTGATAGAAGGATTGTCTGGTTTGTTTTATTTTTATAGTGTGTCACAATCTTCTGAAATGCTATTATAGAATTTCATACAGTGTTACCTATAAAAAATATATTTGAGAATCCTGCTACAAAAAATGCATTGAAGTGCCCACTAATTCATAGCTCTATTAAATAAAGGCACTACTTCTTTCTACCATTGGTTCCTGTCATGCTTGAATGCAAAGTACAAGGCTAGCAAAAGATAAAAGAACTGTAGCTCCATTTTTAATGACTGTACAATCCAGGACTATAGTATCTAGTCTGAAAGGATTATCATTTTCAATGATTTCTTATGTCTGTTGATCTTTAGAGGACCTCCATCAGCCTTTGGGACTTTGGAACATGTGAGTTTCATACTTTGCTCTGAGAGCGGCAGGGCTTGGGAAAATGCCAACTACTGGTGACATGAGAGCTTGCCACAGAACAGCCAAGACTGTTCCTCTCAGAGCATCATCACAGTTTCTGTCAGCTCCAGGATGACAACTTTTTTTGCCGTGGCAGACGACAGAGACAGACACACTCCAAAGGCTTCTGCTGAATCTGGTCATCACTAGGGGAAGTTTTTTTTTCACTGACTGCAGTGACCCAAATCTTCATGAAATAATTAACAAGGCTAATAAGCACTGTGACAGTGTCTGTTTTAGCTTAGAAAAAGTAGTGTATAGTCAAAGAATGAAATTCTGTATGTATTATCTATGTATTATCACAATTTCTTGGCCATCCGAATGTGACTTCTGGCAATTTCACAGGTGCTTGATGCAGAAGGAATTTGACTTCTGATGTTCTTCTAGGAAATTATGAGAATTTGGTGTTTTTTTAATGTTTAGAATGTGGGAAGGTCCTGAAGGAGAGCCTCCTTTCATAACTTGTCCTGGCAAGTTGACATGTTACATATTTAATACATATATAAGGCAAAGTGGCTCCTGAAATCTAACTAGGAGAAAATCTAGGATGAGTGGTCTTGGTTAGAAGAGCAGCTGGGCCTATGTGAGAGGAGATGAGCAAGCAAATAAGCTGGCAACTAAAATCAAGTAAGTCAGGAGCTACCATACAGTAAAATAATTTCTTAAGAAGTCCAGACTTGGTTGTGTTATTACTGAAAAGAGAAACTGAAAGCTGCTATGTTTTAAAAATGATACTGCTGTTAGGGCTAAATGTGGTTTGTAATACAGGAGGGACTGTCAGAGTGACTGTATCAAATAGGATGATTTATAAATGCTGTGACTTGGAAGAAAGCACAGAGATTAAACCTAAAATTAGCCTGGAAGTGTAATGCAACAGAATTTGCCAAGGTGTTCCATGACTCTACATACTGAGGTCATAAAATTCAAACACATAAAAAAAAAAAAAAAAGAGATAAAGTCTAGGTTTCTGCTATCTAAAATTTGGGAATTTTTCTGCCTTACCTACATGTTATAGTTTCCTTTCTAATAGCACAAACCTCTAAGCAGAGTAGACAGAAATATGGTCTCATGCGAATAATAACTTTGCCCTCCCTACTTTTCTGATGACACTGATTCAGGTCAGTTCAAATAATTACTGCTCTACTTTATCAAAGTCTGCTCCCTTTCACTTCCAGACTTGTTTGAGTGCTCTTTTTCTCTTTGTCTTCCTCTGTCTCATTCTTTAGAGCGTGTTGGGGCAGTCTGGTTCATTTTAGCTCCACCATGCTCATTGAGTTGATCTAAAAAATGCAGTCCAATTTGTTACTCAGCCTGGTGATTATAAACAGTCTCTCTGCATCCTGATGGAAGCTGTAGTGTCTAAAGGGACAAGATTTAGTGCTGATGTTTTATTTTTCATTTGAATGACATGTAGTTTTGGTTTGCTGCCAAATGTCTAGCTACGTTCCTTTTACTTCAACCTTTTAAGTAACCCATTTCAGTAAGATCACATTTCTTCCAGCCAAACTCAACTATGTTTTTATGTTTCTATTGAACATTTTGTGCAACTCTAGCTATAAATTACTCACATGAGTAGTTTATTTTAGAACTGAATGCTTTTAAATTATTTTTCCTTTTTTTTTTTCATGGTGTGTGAGGATATAATGAAAAGGGAAGTAAAAGAGATTTGGTATATTTCATGGTAGTCAGGCATTATGAGAACAAATGTCTTATTGCCTGTGTATTTAGATTGTCCGTAAGTGATTTAATTCACTTCCTTTCTTCATTTTGTTTCTCCATTTTTTAATTGTACCACAGTCAACAGTACTGTTTATAATTACCCAGTTGTTGCAAGTGTTTGTACAATCAAAGTATCCATGTATTCATCTTTACAATGAACCTGTAAATTGGAGGAATAAGCTGTTTAAATGATAGGGAAAAAAATCCAAAAAGCTGTCTAATTAGTTAATTGCTTTCTTAATCACTTGGCAGTCAATACCTCTGAGATTGTCAAAATGTTGCCGGAGGTGAGAAAAGTCTATGAAGTCCAACACTAACTAGTAAGAGTATCTAAATATATTCTTTTCCCAGTGCAAAGAACCAATTAAGTTATGCACTTTTGGGTGGCTTTGAAATCCCTCTCATGTTGAAGTACTGGCAGGATTCAAGCTAGACACTGGTTGATTGATTGGCCCAATGTGATATGAGCTGCACCAGTCAGTACAGGAGCCTTCTCATCAGCGATAAAGTACATTATAGCTTAAACATCTTATTTATTTCCTACCTGATTTGGAAACGGAATCTGAATCCATGTCTCCCACTTTCCAATGCTGTTATGTAGACACAGGGCTTTTGATCATTCTGGGAAAGTGGCATCTTCCACTGGAGATGTTTTACTCTGTATAAAATATCTACATATGTGTCAGAACATGGACTGAGATCTCTATTTTTTCTTGCTGACCTCCAGAGGCATTCATGGTCTTTGGCCAGTTGGCCCCACACAGACTGAGGGCTTAGGTTTGTCAGTTCCCACATCTTCTGGACCCCACATATACCAGAATTCATTGCTTCAAACATCTGGGCATCCTATATGGAACATGGGTAAAGCTGGGCATGTTGCCATACCTCAGAAATGGTGTGGGCATAGCCTTAACTGTCTACAAAAGTGGTTCATAAGGTCAGTAAACTGAGTAGGAATCTGTCAAGCTAAGTAATTAAAAATGCTGAAGAGAGGTATGCAGCTGAAGCCTTTTCTTACCAACACATGTGAAACGTCCAAGTTTGGGTGTGAAAATGTTACCAATCTACTCTTCATCTGTTCACAGGGTTGTTCCCTCTCTAGAGCTTATGCCATTCCTCCTTTCTTGAAAAGAGCCATGAGAGGAGCTGATAGTTGGGATTAATGGAAACGTCTGAAAAGAGAGCAGCTCTTGTCAAGTGCATGCTCGAATTTAAAGCAGAGACATGAACTCAGTTACTGCGTGTCAGGTTCTGTCTTGACCACAAAGGTGAATTTTCTAAGAGCGTGCTTCCTCAGTCTTTGGAAGGAATTGTTCTGCTTTGTGTAAATAATTAGATATTGAGCAGAGGCTTCAATTTATGTCTGCTCTATCCCACGAGTACTGCCAGGTTGTGGAATCAGTCTCTTGCTTGTTTTCTTGCATTCTCTCTCAAAATCTTTCTGGCTCAGTAAATTTGTAATTATTTATAGTTTGAGGAACTCGTTGGGACTTGGTTGAGAGCCAGTTCTTTAAGCTGCTTGGCAGCATCAGGATATTTTTGCCTTAAGGTAGAAATACAAGCAGCCAGGGAATTTTAGGTACTGACAGTGTTAGACAGCAATTTAGGAATAAAGGGGATTCAGACAAATATGAGTGCAAAATTTAGTCATTATGATCTGGACCACAGAGACATTCAGATTAACTTTTATTGATTTAAATGGAAACCTGGAGCTTAAATAACTTTGTCGAGCTTGTTCAATATATTTAAAGAGATAATTGGGCACCAAAATCAGTCTTTAGCCCTATCCTTGAGTGACTTTCTCAAATTTGTGGAGGAAGCATATAATAAAGTTAAAACTGCACCTCAAATGTCACTTGTATCCAAGGCTCTTCATTCATAGGACTCTTTGGAAATGTGTTCAATTTTGTCACCTGAAGTAATAAGGTTTGCAAATTAAAGGTCTCTTGGGAGAGAGAGAAGAAAAAGTAGTAAATGTAATATTTGTGTGTGTGATCTGCACTCTTCTTTCTGAGTGAGAATTAACCCCCAAGTTTGTCATATACATGTGAAAATTATCTTAGTAATGTGTAAATGTTCTCTCAGCACAGAGAGTACTTTTAGTTTTTTCATTTGATATCTAGTAACGGTGCTGTGGCAGATTGTGCCAATGTCTTATACATATAGGACAAATAAGACTAAATACTGACTGTGGCAATATATCACATTATTTGAGTTGCAGATGTTCCTACATTTCATTCTGTGCACATTTTGTGGGTAACCTACGCCTAAGAAAAGCTGTTAGTTTAGCTAAAAACATATCGGAGAATATTTTCCAAAGTCATATTTTTTGCTACAGAAGAGAAGGGTGCTGACGGTTAAATTCTTTTTTCCAGGTCAATGTGTGTTTTTCTAATGGCCAAAAAGTGTCACTCATCTCTAAAGAAACACCCATGTTTAACTGAATTTTTGTAATACAGTAAACTTCTGCTGTTTTGAACCAGTTTTATTAACTTCGGAATAACGAATACTACTTTTCTGAAATAAAAGAGTGGGCTTATACACAGCCCATGTATTCTGTTAGTCTAATTCACATAGTGGTATTTATGGTATTGCTTTACAGGGCTGCTGAATTTCATGAGTTCTGTGTAGGCCTTTGGAGAGCCCCAATAGACTTTACATAGAGCTGTCTATTTAGTAAATGATACAATGTCTGTTAATAGATATCAGCTCTTCAGAGGGAAGTCAGCTGGGGTCTGTTAGCCTACCGGCTTTCAATTCCTGTCTCTTGCTCCAGATATTTTCTCCAGAATATATTCTTGTTCTAGTCAACACCAGGAGAAATTAAGTTCAGTGTCTGATTCTGGTCTTATTTACACCAAAGTGAATCAAGAGAGCAACTATTAATAGTACCACTTAGAGGTATTACTAGGTCTTACTGGTAAGCTTACTCTTTATGTGCTTTATTAAAGATGGAGATTTGAAAGAGAATTATGGCCCATATTAAGAAATTTTCTTGCCTATAGTTCATGGATGGAGTGAGGCCATTGGAAATGAAGTGCTGATGTCAAGGAGGGAAGTGAACTTGTTTCTTCTCACAGTTGACTTCAATTTACAAATTGGAAGTTTATTTATGTAGGGCGTTTGTGGCTTTGAAACTGTTGTAATTTAGCAGTGAACAAAGATGCTGAGTAATTGGATAAATAAAATTGTCGCATAAACCACCAAAACCAAAACTAAAGAACTGGCAGAACATGATTTTGAGATATCTGTGTTCCCATGGATTTTGCTGCTCCTACAGCTCCACGTTGAGTGGCCTTCCCTGACCCCCATTCCCTGCCAGCCAGTCAGTGTCTTGAGCTGTCAACAGACACACTAAGGAGCTTGTCAGATAAGGGCAGCATGTTGAGTTGGAATAGTATTTGATGGATTAAGACCCTGGCTGTTTCACCTGTGCAATTTCTGACTTGTATTATGAATGACATTTTCAAAGCCTTTGGGCAACATTGCCAAGCATGCCCCTGGAGACCATATTACAATGTCAGAGCAATGTCAATTCCAGTTAAATAATTTTTATAGAAAAATAATTAAATTAACATCAAGCTTTTGACTGCCTTTCTGCAAAAACTCAGAAATCCTCAGTTAAGGCTCCCCTAGCACTGCCACTTGACCTCTTTTTTTTTTTTTGACATAATTAAAGAGCACAGTTTTATTTTCACTTTTTTTTTTTTACATGCTCTAGCAACCTTTCAGCTACAGCCTTGCAGTGTTCTCACAGGCACTATTAATTCTACATTTAAAATAATGTTTGTCTGAAATTTTTTCATACTATACATTGGAACTGCATATGTATATTTTAAAAGCTCTGTCCCACCAAGAATATTTTTGATGGTTTCGGATTACCTCAAAGAGATTGCCTTCTATTTTATGTGCAAAAACCCTGCATTTACACTTTTATTGACTGAAAATTCAAATTAAAAAGAATAAAAAGTCCAACCCAATCCACTAGCCTGTTCTCTTGTGAAAACAGCTGTGACACTAATGAGTAATATAGCCAGCTTCATGCAAACAAACATCTGGAACCTTGCTGATGGTTCTTTCTGCAGACTTCAATGATCACAAACCTTTCTTCTCTTCTTTTAAACATACATAGAATGAACTGTGCATGTTTTGTCTCTACTCTCTGTGCAGAAAGGACTATAGATTATTTTGGCGAGAGGGGCAATGAGTAATACACAGATCATTCTCAAATATGAGAAATACTCAGAAAATGTATTTCAAGAAAGATAATGCTGTCTCAGCATTCTCTAGGAAAGAGAGAGCTCTCAGGTATTGCCAATCCTGCATGTCTAGCTGCCTCACATCCCAGACACTGGAGCTCTGTGTACCCTGTCAGGGATGCAGGCAGCTGAGAAGGGATGTTTGAAAGAACGTGAAGAAATTTTGAAAACTGCCTGTCAGACAGCAGACCAAAGGAACTCATTGAAAATTTAAATGCCTTTGTGGAATTTTCCAATTTTGACAAATTGTAAATGCTCCTGAGGCACCATTTTATCTGACTTTCCTGATCATCTCCATTACTCAGCCTGTGTAGATTTAGGCTTCAGTTGCTGCAAATTCTCTGCCAAGCAGGCTACTTCAGCTGAGCCAGCTCTTCTACTGAGGAACAAGTCAGCAGGACTTCAGACCATCAGAAAGGATATCCCAACAGCAGGAGAGCTGGCATAATGGAATTGATGAAAGCACTGATATCAACTCTAGCTGACTTCTGAACTACTTTTCTAATTTTTGACAAGTCAATGATGTTGACATTTTCCAGTGTGGATACTTAGTGTTGGACAGCTGTAAGAAGACTTGGCAAACACCTGTACTTCACATTACTTACACTTAATTTACTCCTTCTGCCTCAGCTTCCTCAGTATGGAAATTGAGGATATTAAATTATTATCTCCATAGAGGAGGGGTTATAATTAATGTTTTTAAAATTGTAAATGTAATTAAAGTACACAGCAAACCTTCTAGCTAAGGACAGATAAGGATGTATAAATCTTCTGCCATTTGGTATACATATTGCTTGTTCTTACTTTCTGTTTTTTTTTTTTTCCCAGTAATGATACCATGTCAGTTCAAGTAAGGAAAGGGAATCAGAAGAAACCAATGCTTGCGAACCGTGTGCAATATGATATTAATAGTTACTGCTTTTTTAACTTTCACAGGATGTGGTTTTCCTACTGCCTTCATTACTAACTATTTTTTGTCAGTTTACCTTTGGCTTCCATTGTCTGAGAAATTAGCCTGACCTAAGGGTTATTAGCCTGATCTAAGCCTGATAAGGCTTCTCTCTTAACATTTATGACCAAAGCAAGTTAGAAATGATGCTATAATAGCATTTGAAGAATTTTAGAGTACTTCATGTGATGATGGCAGCTACATGTTATATTCTTTGTCTAAGATTTTTTCCCCTAAAAGCAGCATCTGAAATAGAAATTATATCCTTACCCTTTCCTGTTCCCATTTCTTTGTATAACCTTCAAATGCAGTGACTCAGAATAATTGAAGAGCCCACAAGTATAAATGAATCAGCCAGCCTTTCTCCCAACAGAGGATTCTTTAAAATCTAGACTGTTTTTCAAAACCATGGTCTTCCATTGATTTAAGAACTTTTGAAAATCAGACCTTTTAGTTATGTGCTTGCATGTCACTTGAAGAAAGAGATAGTATAATTCTAGTGGAAAAAGCTTGTTCTTAACTTTTCTCAAAAAACCAAACTAGATTTGTACACAAACACATCTTGCACTGAACATTTTTTACTTGAGTATATTCCTTTGGCTTTTCCACAAGAACTGACGATCCAGAACTGTTTGAATCTCCAGTGGACTAAGTACTTGTACTGTTCTTGACAGAATGTGAATTATAAAAAGCCTGTAACTGGTGCCTGCTGGATGAATTTTGATTAGAGAGTCCATTTGAAACTGTGCTTTGTGCTTCTGAAATGTTTATTTGGCAAGCATGCATTCCTTCAAAGCAACAATGTTTGTTGTAAAAAAAAGAGGAGGCATTTTTTCTTTCTGTAGACACTGATTCTGAAACCACAAGTTCAAACTTGTACTTCAGAGGAACCTTTATTGTAACTCTATGTAAAGTAACAAAGAAGAAACAATCACAAAACTCAGTCTGCTAACACCAGTGGATGGTAACAGGAGTAATTCAAGATTTATTACATTTCAGCTTCTTTTGCCTTTAAAGACTTGTTTCCTTGTAGGTAGGTGTGAATAGAAACTTCTAAACTATGCAGACTTTTGAAAATAGGAGGAAGAAATAAAAATCTGCCATTTCCTCTTTAATATACTTTCTTCTTTCTTTTCCTACACTGACATGGGGAATCTACACACTGTTCTAATAGCATGCCATGATAAATTGAGGTCAATGTGTTTGTTCTCCTCTCTGTCTTTGCTTGTTTCTGATAGAAGGATGGATCCAGAAGAGTGTAGAAATAATATAATAGCATATAGGATTAATTTTTTTAATTAAAACTTGGAATGCATGTCAACCTTGAAGATTCCATGTCCTGTAGTTTATTATATGCAAATTGTAAAATCATTCCCCTGTGTCAAATAATAAATCAAATGCAAATAGCTGATAGCAATAGAGTGAGGTTACAAGAGGACCATGCTTCCAATCATTTGGGGGGTGGGGATTTGCAGGTAAAGATTTGCCAAGTAACTTTGTTGTCTATAGTAGGGTTCCTTCGAATTATGCAAGTATGATTGACATGAGCTTTGGTGCTCTGCTGTTGGGATACTTGATTGTCAGTCATATTTTTGTAGCCCCAGTGTTTTTCATGGAGTTATAATTAAGATTTTGTATTGTCATCACAGTATTTCACTGCAGCACCATTTTACCTCCTGAAGAGTAACTCTCTTGTCAGTTTTCCATTTCATTCCAGTCTGTGCCAGGTAACCACTTGGAGATAATAATCTTTTTCTTTTCTGGAGTGTCTCCCACAAGCAGCATGAAGTCACTACTCCTCTGAACTGTACTTGTGGTTTCTGTATGATACTTCAGCCAGACCCATATTTTATCCTTGTTGAATACCAAGAACAGTGCAGACTCAATGCCTTTTTTTTGTCCACTGACTTAAAATTTGTTCGTAAGATGTTTGGAGTAGAAAACAACTCAGCTTGTGTAAGGCTGTTTCATAAGGGATTACAGAAGTCTCTATCACACAAATAAACATGTCTCAGGACATGCAGAGGAACTGTGCTTTTGAACTTTCAGAGTGACACATAGTAAGAGTCAGTCTTTATTTGCATAAAAGGTAGATACGATCCTGGAAAAAAAGATTCTTTTTAGTAGGAAAGGCTTTACAAAGTCCTGTATTCTAGTGTTTGGCTGAAAAAGGAAGTTTCCTTATAGATGAGAATGGACAAATGTTCCTTGCCCATGCTCCAGAATTTTTCTGAAAGCACCATATCTTTGCAGCTACATCCCTTTGAAAATGTACTGCTCTCCATGCAGCTGCTCATGGATCAGTCTTGCCCTTTTCGTGGCGGCTGGTAGAGAATCTGCTGTCATGACTGGGCACCATTGGTTTCTCCCAGTGAAAGAGAATAATATAATTAGAAGTAAAATTTGCTTATAGCCCATATTTGTTAAAAGGTAGCATTTAGGAAAACAGAAACTATTAACTATCCATATTTAATGATGATCAATTATGGAAATCATAACAGCAGGATCACTCATATAACAGGCAGTTACATTATTTTTAGGAATGGGAAATTCTGTGATGAGTCGAGTTTCACCTAGTTATATTCAAATTTTTCTTTTCCAATCAGCAGTTGTCTTTAAGGCAGAGAATTCCTTGTGTTGACTGTCTAGAATTCAGATGGTAATGGGCAACTGCTGTAAGAAATTTCCTGTTAGTGAATATCATTCCATTTTGAGCCTAATTGAAAACTGAAGATAGAAAATGAAGCAATTCTTTTCCTTACAATGTAATATCTAATATTCTGATTTCATGGCTGTCTGACTACAGTGATTAGGAAGAACATTTTCTTACAGTGTTCACAGTACCACATCAATGTATCAGGAGCATCATGTATCAAGGAAAGGAACTATTATGTTAAAACATGTGCCACTTAAAAACACACCTAATGAAAAAGTGGGATGCTGTTGTGTGTTACATTTGGTGTAGTCAATAATTGCTTTTTCTTGTCTTTTCCTTTGAAAAAGCTTTTAAGGATGTAGAAACCAGCCTTCAACTAGAAAGGCTTTAATAGGAGTGATGTGCAACATCAGAGATAACACCTCTGCAACAAAGGCATTTTGTGTTTAGAACTGTACTTCCATGTTAAGTCCAAGATGCTGTGGTTATTTTTGCTGACAGAGAAATGGGAAATATGTTTGTAGTTGCCGATGATTGTATAGTTCCTTAACTGAAACGAACTACTCCATGGGACAAACTCTTGTCTGATAACCTCTGTTTGAAGTGGGATGGAAACTCCCAGTATTTACAACAGGATACTGAATAGGAGTAATAAACAAGGACAAAAACCTGTTCAAAATGTCCCATAATCCTGCATAGAGAGTTAGAAAAAATACTATCAATTTAAAATGTTTGCTTGTTTGTTTTTTTTCTTTTTATATCAGATAGTATTACTGAAGTCTTCACTAACATCTATGTGACCAGTTTTGGACCTGTGTCAGATACTGATATGGTGAGTTCCTCAATGTTTTGTTTATACGGGTAAATGGTGTAAGCTATATATTCACTTCCTTTAAATTTATATTCTGCTTTTACTTATTGTGGATGAATTTGCAACCATTTCACTGAAATCAGAAAGTGCCAAACCTCATGTAATTCTAAAGTTGGAAATTGATTTATAGACCTTACATGATAAGTAGTCTTGTATTAGCTGTTTAGTTTAGACAATCTTCTGATTGTCTCACTGACTGTATTTTGGTTTATATTCTGGAGCAGTCGTGAGATGCGTGAAGTGGATTCCCCTTGGATGAAAACCTGGAGTGAAAAGAGCACCCTTAATTGGCAACAGACTGAGGGACCTGATGGGAGTCAAATCTAAATTAAAGTTCTTAAAAGACATAGCTTGGAAGCTAGTCATCAACATGATTGTGGTGTTTTACAGATCTGTCCTTCATAATTTGCATTGTTTAGTAACCATTTAAGAACAGTGACATTAAAAAAGAAATAAACTGTCAGAATTTTGCTCTGGATTACAGTTTTTCATGAAAACAGCAATGGAAAAAAACGCTGAGGCAAGGAATTCTTTGTAGGCTAACTGCAAATTGTACAGAGATTCGGGAGAATGTTTCACACAGGGTAGAAAGATCTTGATGGATATATCTTCTCTAAATGGGAAGGGAAGGACAATCTGAAACTTACTTCAACTACGTGTTATGCCCCAGTCCACTTGGCTAGGGGAAGGTTGCTTAATTCAGTCTGGACCATGCGCTGGAGAGACAACAAAATTCTCAGCAGGTTCAACGACAAATTTTTCTTGCAAGCTTTAGAACATTAAGGTAGAATAAGGTACTTGACAAATTTTAAAACAACATCTAGACAAAGTAAGGCACTTCACAAACTTTAACTTGGCAAGCCTAAACATAACCAACTTTAACAATCCAGACACGAGTCACTTGAGGTATTGACAGGAATTTTTTAGTCTGGCTTGCTATATATTTGGAGAAGAAGAAGTTAGGAGGAGAAAGAGAGAAAGAAAGAAAGAGAAAGGAAGGATAAGAGTAGAAAGATATCACCATCTGTGAATTTTATTACAAGATTAGATTGTTGCAATTTTGATATCTGTTGATCCAAGTGGTGGTCAAAATCTTGATCTGTCGAGCGTGGGAGAAGCCCACGAAACACAAAGTCCAGTGGGTTGATATATGCTTAGCTTTAGCTAGAATGCCCAGGCACGTCCACCGGGGTGGGGAGTTTTACACTGTCTTTTGCAGCACTGTGGATGTGTTGTAACACTGTGGATCATGTGCAGTCCTGTGATGGAAGGCCCCAGAAATTAGTCTGGGGGCACTTTGGGGGTCTTTGAGGGTTTCTGACACATTCTTAGGTGTGACAACTGCCTCTCATGTCAGTGCAGTTGAGTCAGTCATGCCCCATCAGAAGGGATGAGTATCTTCAGGCCTGTGTGTGAATGTCCCAGTACCTCTTTGTGTAAGGGAGGACACTAGCATGATAAAAAGCATTATCCCATTCCACAGGATCTGCTTCTGTTTGGCCTCTTCCCTTATCTGTATCAAACCCCAGCTTCTTGCTAAACAGAGGTTGATTTTTTGTGGTCATCCCCTGGTACTCACGCCTTCTTCACCTGAGCTGTTACCCTGCTCATCGTCAGCAAAGCACCCGCTGCTTTTGCAAATGGCTGATTGTTTGAGCCATTAACCATTTACATTTCAGTCTCTCACACTATCCTTGCCATTCCTGCAAGATATTATTTTTGAAGTGTTTTGAACATTCATTATTATATATGAGACATGTAATATACTACCTAGGTGTATCTGAAGGTCTTAAAAATGAATATTTTTACAATCAGGCAGGATTTCTTTTTCTGTGAAAACTTTCAGGCTATGCATCATACAAAACAGGGAACATTTTGATGTTATGAAATAATTTATGAAACTAAATTTTTCATGGTACATTGTACATTTTAAAAGTTATTTGCTTACTGACTAACAGGTAATCATAGCTTTGGAGAATGTATTCTGGTGGTTTTTTGTGTGAGACAGTTTCAGTTTTCAAGCTCTGTTTTGATAGTTATGAAAACATTAATGAGGCTTCACATGAAAGGCCATTTCATAGGAGAAATAGGCATTTATTTTCTTTTTATTACTGTACATGTTGCTGATTCTCTTGGGGTAGTTTTCTCCCTAATGATTTTAAGTTTCTGAAATTGTTCTTATTTTATTAATAATTATGTAAAAAAAGTATTCACGGCTATATCGAAAGATGATATGAGCATCATGACCTTTTGGTTTGGTATGTCATGATGTTACAGTGGCAAAATTTTGCACTTATGGTAGTCCTGTGTAATAGGGAGATGATATTAATCCAGTTTAAAGATGAGTACTAAGACACAACGAGACTTACCCAAGGCTGTGCAAGTCATCTGTGCTTAAATGGAAATGTAATGAAAAGCTCCCTGAACCTATTCCCTAGCTGCCAGCACACTTTTGACATCAGTGGATAAATGTGTAGAGAAGTCTGGGTGTCCCTCTGCGCAGACATAGAGATGGTGCAGTGAGGGGCCTGGCTGTTTGATGCTACAGCTCTAACAGATCTGTGCAGAGGTGTTAATCAAGCAGAGTGCAGTGCATCAGAACGGCAGCTGGTACTGTAATGGGTAGGTTTATTTGCAGATAAGTAGATGGATAAGTAAGAGCAGTTTAATTCTTATTACTACAAGCTTCAGGGTTAATTTAGCTTGTTCTGTTGATAATTGTAAAATCATTTTGAAACATATGAGCAGTCAATTAGAAAATTTCAACATGTGAGTTTTGAAATAATAGCTTCCAAACCATCACATATTCTGTCGAACATGAAGGTGACATTAGAGTTTTAACCATGAGAACTTTTTCATTTCGGAACTGCATGACTGAACTGATAATGTAAACTACTATACAGAAGATTAATTGATATTTTTTTCTGTAAATGCTGGAAACTCTGGGATATTGTAATTTTAAAAATTTCCTTCTTAAAAGGCTTCATTGGAAAGATAAGTTTGACTCTTGTCCATGTCGTCCTGAATTTTCAAAGGATCCCAAACTCAGGTTGTTTCAGGAATGTTGGGCCCCAGTCCCTGAGGTCCTCTGCTGTCTCAAGGTGAATGGTGAGGCCCTCAGTCACATGAGGTTTTTAGTCTGCTGTTGCCCAAAGCTCTCAAGGTTATTCCTGCCCCTAGGATTCCTGCCTCTGGGATTTCTTACCAGTAATAAAAGGCATCAGATGTGTGACTGTACCTCTTAGAATGACCTATTTTCTGGTTTGTTTCTTTCCTCCTTGGTTAGTATCTTGTGAAGAATAATGATGCTTAGAAGAAAAGGGGTGCTTTTGGAAGTGCGAGGGGGACTCACTGCCATGGGAGATGATTAATATGTGTTTAAAGTATGGAAGAAGGAAGTGGCACACAGTGATGGGTGGATTGGAGCTAAGGAAGCGGTTCTCGCATAGTGGGGTTGATTCATGAAGTTGATAAAATGTAATTCTAACCTTTGTTGTTGAATTGCTAGGAATTTGTGAGGTTTCTGTTTTCCTCACTACTTCTAGCAGTTCCCACTTATGGTAATATAGTATTGTGTACAATCTGTGACTCAGTATGATTGCTAGAATATAGATTTTTATTTACATTCACTGTATCTTCCCAGAATCACAATTATGCCAAAAAATAATTAAGTCCAGGGGAATTTGGTCTTTAACTGATTTTAAGGTAGCTGAAGTTGCCATTGATAAATTCAGGAGGTAGAAGCTGAGGCTGAGATTTTTTTCCAAATGTATTAAGAGTCAAAAATGTTTGGTCCTGGTTGTGGGTTAACATTTTGACTAAGTTGAAAAGATGCTACTCTCTGTTCTGACCGAAATAGTCAGCTACCAAATCTGTTCACTCTTGGCCAGGAGTCTGTTGTAAACTGTGCTTCAAATGAACTGCTGTGACTAAAATATTTGAGTATCTATATCAGTTGTGTCAAAGAAATATTATTGTATGTCAACCACTATCTTTAGGGTCAAATATACAATGCCAATATACAAGAATTTTCAACTTCCTTTTGCAAAGTATTGAGAATCAAGGAAGGCAAAGCAAAACATGGGATTAAACAGATTTTACTTTCACTCTTCTGTATTTTTGAGTTTTTGTTACTCAAAAATGTTTAAGTTCAGTATTATGATGCTATGCCTTATAGGCTTCCAACCCAATCAGTGATATAAATTTATTTTGACATTAGCCTGAGAGAAGAAAAGATGCATTGTTTAGAAAAACAAACAAATGAAAAATTGGACAGAACAACTGAAAAACAAAGTATCTCTGAATTTCCTGAAGACTTATAAGGCTAAATTATGATTACAGAGGTTAATTAAAGCATTTATCATGAAATTAAGATATTTGCTATTTGAAAATTCAGAAGTAAATAATAAACTTGGTAGGATTATAATTTGTAGGATATAAAGGATTAAACATTAAACCTGATTATTTTTCTGTTTTTAAAAATTAATTATTCGAAGTCTGGTAGACTGTTCCATCATTATAAATCTTTATGTTGCTAACTGGAATTTCAGTACTGAAAGCAATGTACTTTTACCTCTTTTTCTCAGACTTGCTTTCTTTCCAGGCTCTCCTGATACTTTGGCTTCTAAAATTTCCCACATAGCCATAGACATAGTAAGTACTGATGTCCATAGTAGTAGAAGAAAATGTATAAAATAAATGAGACCTATTTGCTCCACCAGCAATAGTTATTTTATGTAAGACAAATTATATAGGTACTGAGGTTCTTTATATAAGGTCAGCTGTGAAAAAAGCTTTGCCAAGATTTAGCAAGTTTTGCCTCAGAGCAGTCTTTCTGATTGTCACTGGGAACAGTCTTTCCTGCTTTCCTACAACACACAGTTAGTAGGTGGCAGGACTTGAATCAGTTTAGGTTGAATATTAAAACTAACAAGCTTTCTTAAATTTTTGTATGCCAACTTTGAGTTTTAGCTTTTCATTGTCTCTAGGGAGCTTTGTTTACTGTGGTTACACCTTTGTTCCCTATTTGTTTGTAAACAACATTTTTTCCCAGTTTCTTGATGATAGACCTCCACTTTTTCAGTTTGAAGTCAAGGAACAGGAGCATTTCTCTGTAGAAATGGTCATACACAGCTAGTTCCTAACTACACACGCTTCCATCTTTGAGAGTTTTTAATTGAAATGTCAATAAACCTTTCAGATTTTTCAAATACAGCCAGAACAGAAATTTTCAATGGAGGCTGAAAGTCAAATGCAGAAATTACCAGGAGGGTTGTTACAGTATTCCTCACTACAACTGAGGATGGTTCTTTAGAGAGGATGAATGAACTTCTTTTTTTCTGTCTAATTTTCAGATTTCTTCATTCCAGTTTGTATTTCAGATTTTTTTTACTTTAGCTTTTTTTTTCCCTATGAAACTTAATTTTAGATGTTTCAAATTTATTTCTAATTATTAGCTAGAATTCCTTAACTTAAGAGAAACTTTACACGGGTGGTATGATAGGTAAGTCTGGACAGAATAAGGGAATGCATTAAGATGATTTTTTTCCCACAAAGATCTAAAAAAAGTACTGCTATTACTTGTATGTAGTTATTATTTGAACTCAGTAACAGAAGACTGAAAAGTAAAAGAAATGATAAATACACTTGGACTTTTTGGATATTGGGGAGCATTGGGGAGCCTCTAGGTTGTGTTTTTATAATTGATACATTTCTGAAAATTCAATAAATTTTTTGCTTTATTCCGTTTTATTATTGGCTCAGGTAATTGCCTTTGCAAGTTAAATCCAAAGGCTGAAATTTTGATGAGAATATCTCACATGACCTCTCGCAGAGTTCGTCCTTTTATTCTGTTGGAAAGGCTTGTTCCTCTGTGCATCATCCTGCCAAGTGTATCAATGTTGGAGATTGATTTGTCAGAGACGGTGTCCAGGCCCTTCACTGGCATTAGCTCTCTGTGCACCTTTGTTTGGACTCCTGTTCCTGGCACCAGGCATCCACTGTGTTTCAGGGTTGCTCTTTCTCCATGTCAGAATAAAAAAGGATAATGAGAAGTGTTTGTATTTTCAGTGACAGCAGTGGGAATAATGTCCTGTAGTTTCTTTTCTAAGTAATTCCTATTCGTGTCTTTCACATGCCTCTCTTATCCCTCCTCAGTGTTCTAGACTCAGATTCATTCTACATCAGGTATATGGAAAGAAAGAGAAATTTATTCAGAGAAGGTCCTTTTCGTAAATGGATATGAATAGAAAGACATTCTCTTCCCTAGACACTATCATTCAAACTGGTCAAACACATTTTTTCCAGATTTTTTTTTTAATACTTCATGTTTAGAGTAAATGCTTAGACAAAAATGACTGAAGTTGACAGATTAGGCAGAAATAAAAGACTTGAAATGAGTTCTTCAAATAGAGGAAAATCATGCTGCAATTCCCTAGAAATATTCCACATATCCTTAATAGTATTAAAGGTCATATATATCCAGTAGACATTACTTTTGTATTTAAAAATGAGTATGTGTTCCTTTGAAATGCAGTGATGGGATAGTGTTTCAGTTTTTAACAGAGATGTTAAGGGTTTTGATAAAAAATAACCAACAGTGCAGTTTCAAACCACAATCCTCCTTCATCAGAACGTTTTCAAGGATTCTACTCACTAGTGAGTAAGATCCTCACTCTGAAAGACCTGAAGGGAATTTCTGTCTGTCTGCTATTTCCCTCTATGTTCTGTGTTGTGTACAGATCAGAAGGTAGGTTTTGGAGAAGAGCAAATGGACTCGTGCACTGAGGTTTGATGTTGATACACAGGTAGAGAAGTACTTGTGCAGAGCCTGAGTGATCAGTGCTTGTGACTGGAGTATTGAGGTGGTTCGGAGGAGAACTGTTTCAGTCTTGATATTGTTAGAAAATTTGTTGTTTGTAGAGAAGAGAGAAGCAGAAAGTGAGACGGATGGTTTGTCCAGTGTGGTAGAGAGGCCTGGGTAAAGCCAAGCCACACAACGATGTGGTGGCTATGCATGCTGCTGTATGGAGTCAGCGCTGCTGAGCTGTCTGCACCAGGCCTACGTCTGCCTGCCCACGGGGACAGCGACCGGGACAACCAGCCGCTGATGTGATCCTCCTGCTGTAAAGCTGATTGCAGCATGCACTGATGATGTTTAGTATGCAAGTTTATTAAATTGAATTGCAGAAGTTTCATGACAAACACTCATCCAACCCACAAATATCAGATTATAGTAAGAATGCATATACTGGGCAGATTATTTTTCTTTGAATAATTACATTTTTTGAGTCTTCTGTCCAAACTCTTTCTTGATATTGTTGAAAGTGATTTTGATGCTTAGATGCATACCAATCATGTTAGTATTCAAAAGCACCAGTTACATACTAATGTTGTTAATGTTTTTAAACAAATCTGAAAGAAAAATTGCACATTTCTTTAAGGCAGATATGAAAACAAGAATGTACTTTTTAAGAATTAAAATTAAGAAATTATGCTGATGTAAAAATAAATATTAATATGCCCTATATTAGCTAGGCGAGATTTAGGTTAATGAATCTAAGGTGTTTATCTCATCAGTGTACTAACCACAGTATTTCTGTCTTGAAGGAATCAATGAAAAGATATATATGCCACTATCCACAAGATATATATGCTTGTTTTAAATTTTTTGTATTTGTCTTTTAAAAGTTTTATATTTTACAGTATTTAAAATTCATTTTCATGGTTATATATATGTATCAGTTAATGGCTTTTAAGAGTGGTCAGGAAAAAGACAAACATACTTTAGAGAATTAACTAAGAAAAATCTTTACAAGTAAGGAATGAGGAACTCTGGCCTGAACTATTCATTAAACAAAATGCTATGTTCCAGAAGGTAATTAATAAAATGTTCAGTCTGCCTTAGAACAATACTGCTTGCTAATGGACACTTAGAATTTTTTGAGATATTTGGAACACATCCATCTTTACTCCAGATGCTAAAACTGCCAAAATCTGCCAACTATTATCTGAGAGGATGAGAGTACATTTTTTGTTGTTTGAATATTTTCCATACAAATCTGGCCTTAGCAAAAGAAGGAGCCTGTGATGTACTGGGGAGGGATTGCTGATACTCAGGTCAGTTAAAGCTTCTGCCAGAGATACTAATGTCTTCTTTTACAGTGCATACTGTTATGCACAATTGCATATTAAAAGAAGAATGAAATTTCCTCACCATTTTATTCTTCTGGCCATTGAACTGGCAGAGGGTCAAGTGCTTCTTAAAACTGTAGTAAGAATCTCATTGTACCTAAAATTCCATGTAGACTGGTATAATACATATTTGAAAGATTATGTTTAATCGTGCTGCATTAGAGTCTAGCCGTGAAAGCACTGTTTTAGACCCAACAGAGTAGGAAGCACTTTCTTGTCTCGAAGTGATTGCAGGAGTCATTTGAAGACCTGGAAGTATGCTTCAGTGATTTTGTGGAGATACTGCACTCTATACTGGAGAATGGTTCAGTCATGTCCAGAGACAGCAGACGTTTTTCCACAGAGGAGAATATCGGCAGATTGAATGAAATTAGTATCAAGTATTAATTTGCGTATTTTTTCCTAGAGCCCAAATTTGCTCTTCTCACAGAATTTTAGTCTTGCTTAAAAAGTAAACATTACACAGCATTTACCACAAAGTGGTACGTATATCGCATAGGAATGAGTTGCAAACTCTTTACGTAGCATCTTTTGATAAATGTTGGCTTGTTATCACATTGATTGTATTCAAAATGCTTCAATAACTTCCTATTTTTTCATTTATTTTATATGGTAAACATCAATAGGGATATTCACGATCATAAGTAGAATAGATTTGGCACAGAAGGGAACATGGGGTCAGTGAATATAGCACTGGGATGAAAAGGCATTGGTTGTATTTTGCTTTACACAATCACTCTAAATGGACCATGACAAATTAATTTCACCTCTGTCCCTTAGTTTCCCTTCACACAAAATTGGGATCACAATACTTCCATTGAAAAAATGCAAAGAGGTCTATAGGAAGGTAAGTTATATAAGAACTATGTGAGATTTTATTACTATTGTGGTAAATTGAAGGAGAAGGTGTTCATCGTCATTCACACCAAACCTTGGTTTATTGCCTGTTTCTATCTTCTAAATGGGATGTTCTGAAATAAAGATCTCCAGCATGGACTGGATGGTGGTACAAACTTCCACTGAAGGCAAGGGTAACTCAGGTTCTTTTTAATAGATCCCTTGGGGGGGGATTGGATTGAAATGACAAAATGATTGACGTTTATATATATATATTTATCTATATATATATATATATATATGGGTTTATTTTAGAACAATTTGGTTGAAGTGGAAAGGAGGTATGTTGCCATTTTGGTTATTATTATTATCTATAGCAATATAGCAACGCAAAAGCATAAAAATAACACTTAAGAAAATGTAGATGGAAAACAAAGAGAAAGGATAAGAGTAGAAAGATATCACCACTGGTGGATTCAATGACAAGACTTGGTTGTTGTAAGTTCAATGTCTGTTGATCACAGTGATTGTCTCAGTTTTGGTCTGCCAGGGGTGGGAGAAGCCCACAAAACATCAGTGGGTTAGTATACATTCCGGTTTACATGGGAACGCCCAGGCTTCTCTCCTGAGAGGGGAGCTTTGCACTGTCTTTTGCAACACCATGAATCTGTTGCAACACTGTGGATCATGTGCAGTCATCTAGAGGATGGTCCCAGAAATTAGTCTGGGGGCTGTGGTCTCCCCCTGCCAGACCCAGCCAGAGCTGATTTTCAGCACAGCTGCTGAGTTGGCTTTCCTTGTGGATACATTCTTCTCAGCCTTGTTTAATTCTCCTTAGACCGGAGATAACTGGATAATAGCAGCACCTTTATGTTACCTCAAGTTCCCATCAGAAGGCTTAACCTACTGTCCAAATTTCCAGGAATTCACGGCATATTGTGGAGAGGGAGAGAGGGGAGTTCAATGGTCGCAGATGAGCAGTTACTTCTTTCTACAGTTTGCCATAGTGGGCAAAGTCCTTCAGTGATTACCTAAATAGTGTTTGAGCCATTAACAATTAGCATTACCTATGGATAAGTCAGAGATTTATCAGTAGGATCTTTCAAGGCTGCAGCTCATATTCTTTCCTGCTCATTCTACTTCTTCCTAAGCTGTTGCTATGCAGCAGATGTGGGGTTTTCTGAAAGTTGCTGTTTTGATTTAGTGGCATTTCATCTCTACTCTTTTTTTTCTTCTATTTTATCTCTCTTGTAATTCTTTTTATGTATGTTGGAAAACAGTGAAGAAGCAGGATCTTTGAAGTTCTTTATTGATGAAAACATTGCAAAAAAGTTCATATTTATATCCTAATCATTTATATGCAGGGATATTTTTCAAAAGAACCTGTAGGACTTATCACTCATTCCTGTTGAATGTCAGCGGAATTTCAAAGTCTTACTTCCTCAGGCTCTTCTTCCCACTTCTTTATACCTCAAACATCAATCTTATCATAAAAATAACTTATTGGTGAAGCCCCTCAGAAAAAAACCACACGGCAGCACTTAGGACAGTTGTTTTCCTTTAATTACCGGGTATTTATATCCAGATTTCATGTATTCTCCTGCTGCTCTTGATTCTCCATGATATTATGCATTTTGTCACTTTCCCTGGTCTGCAACTGAACTGATAGGTAACTTGTTATTTGCAAATGGGATTTTAAGTCACGTGATATTTAACAAATAAAACAACATATAAATCAGCAAATAAAAGAGGACAATTGAATGTGATCTATCATAGAGAAATGAGCAAACCATTTGTTATGAGGCAGTATCTCCAGCAGTTATGAGAGACTGTACAAAGTCAAGTATATCAAAGAAATACATGTTTTAGAAGTTCATAATTTTGTATCTAACAGATATATTTAATAAAATATTATTAGCCATAATAGAATACAACATTAAAGAAAACTAAGCAAATTAATTTTCATTGTACTGTAGCATTAGTTTTATTTAATGTTATTTTGAATATTTATAATTTTAATTAGAAAAATGACAAATTTTTTTGGTAGCAATGTAAGACCTCTTGGTATATCTAAAATTGAGCTTGTGGTTTTTGACAGATTAGTTTATAAGTATCTACAATTTTCAAAATACCTCTTTGCATTTGTTGCAGTTCCTAGTGAGAACTGCTTTCTCTCCTGTCCCTGTCATGTTCCTTAAGGTTACAAAATTCTCTTTCCTTTATTCCACATGCTCTCCTTAGCCTCTAGCCCTGACCTGGAAAAGGTCCTCCCAGCTCCTTGGCTCACAGACCAAAGGAGCTGCAGAGGGCTGTCACCTATTGCTGTCTAGTCAAGCACTCCTTTTGTATCGCCCTGTGATTGAAGGAGGAGAACCTTAAGCTTTGTTAATCAGCACACAAGGGAATCAGCAGGATATGATAGAGGCTGATAAGTTCCTTGAAGTCACTTTTATATTGAAATCTCTTGAATATTTTATATTGGTTGAATTTTATCAGACCTTTTCCATTCAAAGATAATTTACTTGAAAATGGTTTATGCAGAGCAATTGCAGTAGTACAGACTGTTGCAACATACTAATATTTTGGAATCATGAGACCATTTTGTACCTGTCCAACAAAATGAAATTGCACCAAGGTAGCATTTGCCAATATACCAAATATAGTTTGCTTCCAATATGGTTTTTAAGCTCTTCCATATCCAATTTATACGCTGTGCTGAAAGTAACATAACACTAAATTCATCTACAGATCCATTTCGAAGTCAGTTGCTGAATTTACATTAGCAATGTTTAATCAGTTTGTTTGTTTGTGTCGTGGTTTAACCCCAGCCAACAACCAACAAAACAGCAACAAAACCCAGCAGATGGGATGCCCAGCACTGGTTGACACAGGCATCTGGTCTAGGTCATCACTCTGGTTTTGCTTGCATCCTTTTTTTCCAGACTGTACTGCTTTCCCAAGATTAGTCATCAGAGTAAAATTCAATAGGCAGTGTGTGTCACCTGCTAATCATCAGCTATTGTTTTCTACCTATATACTTTTGTTCATAAAATCCGCACCACTTACACAGCCTTACATTCATTCCTCTTTGGAAAAATTTTCCTTGTATCATCCTGCCTGTATATACTGTACCTTTATGGGTTGCCTTGTTTCCTTACTTCCAGTCTCAGCCATTTTCCATGCTCCTGAAATGCTGGGTTACTCTACAGCAGAACATGCTGAAAGAACCATTTAATGTCTTCCTGTGTATTTTTTCCTTACTTCTTAATGTAAAATAGCTGTGTTTACTGAAATTACCCTTGTCACAGATGTAACGCATATCAGGTACAGAAATCTAAATATTGGAAGAGTTCAATATAAAAACAATAGCTAGCAATCATGAAGGAGAATGTCATACCCTTAATACATTGATTTCTTGTTTATTAGCATTATACAATTTTTTATGATGATTGTTCTCCCTTGACAATTTTACCAAGGGTATTTTGCAAACAGAGCTTTTCTATTTTGGTTCTCAAAAAGCAGATTAGTGTTTCATTGTGTCAAAAACCCCATATATTTTTTCCATTACAGGAATACACAATAGATGTTTTCTTCCGTCAGAGATGGAAGGATGAGAGGTTAAAGTTTAAGGGCCCAATGAACATTCTTCGATTGAACAACCTAATGGCCAGCAAAATCTGGACCCCAGATACATTTTTTCACAATGGGAAGAAGTCAGTGGCTCATAACATGACGATGCCAAACAAGCTTCTACGAATCCAAGATGATGGGACTCTCTTGTACACCATGAGGTAAGTCTGTTCATCTGTTCTCTACTCAAGCTATTTCTTGATGTGATCTTTCATTAAATTAAATTAAATAAGGTTCCAAGTGAACTCTCCTTTGTTTTATTTCTGTCCAAGCAGAAACAAAACTAGGAAAATGTACGTTTTGTTTCCAGTTCTGTTAAAAGTCTGTTGGCTGATAATGAGATAGATCAGTTTTCCTACGTGGGCCTCAGTTTTCCTATCTTTGTAGTATATTAAAGATATTGACCACCTACATACAGTGCTTTGAGACCTTCAGATAGAGTTTACCAACTCTTAGAATGATTAAAATCATATAGGAGTTTTGCCTTTTAAGGCACCCACTGTACTGACTATATGAGCCCCTAAGCAAATTTATTACTAAGATCAAGGGCCATAAAAAAAACAAAAAGAGAAAGAATAAAGAGTTAATAAGGTCCCAAATTCTTTCCAGCAAGAGCTACAGGGAATATATGTCTTACTCTGGAATTACTGCTTCTTTCTATCTAGTTACAGTATTTTACTTAGAGCTTTAATTTTTTCATCCTGTGCATCGTTAGTAGCTAAGATAAATATTTAACTGGTAAAATGTATTACATCTGCTTAGAAAATAGATTATGAAAAATTATTTTTAAATGTATACATAGATAAAAGCGGCATTTTTATATGACTGATTTCTTCTTTGATTATTCTTTTTGCAATAATATTACCTAGATGAGTTTTTTTAAAATTTTTAATCCAAATTTCCAGAAGCCCCTGACTTAATTTCTTTCTTTTTTGTGAAGAATAGTTAATAAATTGAAGTTGCTGTGAATGTAGAATTAAAATCCCCAGCCTAAGTAAGATAGAAAATGTGAGCTGTAAAGCACACATGCACTATGGTACTTTTTCCGCACAGCCATGCCAGCATCCCTGAAGCCTGATTTTACTATACGTCTCTGAAACCCTTATGGTATGGAGTGTTGATGGGTAGACTGCCAATGATGTTGGATGATGTGGTGGTTGGAGAAATTCAGAAAAGTTTACTTGAAGTAAATTGAGACCCCATTTGTAGTATTTTTGCTTGGGCTCAAATTAATGTTAGAACTAGTATCTGTATAAGCTGACTGAAATTCTCTTCCTCCAGAAGGTATTATACTCATATAAATAGTAAGAAATACTGTTTGAAACCATTATGAAGGATAAGCTGGGTCATGTCAATTATAATTAACTAAGCATTTTCATGACTTGTAAGTATGTTGCTTCTCAGGGTATGAGATTAATGTGCACACTGTTTTTACTGTTTTGCCTAAATTTTAAACAGCCATTTTTATCTGTGTCTACATAAATTGATTGTGTGATTTATATCAGGGGCTCATGCAGTTTTTTTCCTTTGCCTTCAGCTGTTTGCTGATTCTTGTCTCTCTCTGCCCCTTGAATTCAGAAAAACGTTCCTGGGAAGTGGAGGAATAGAAATATGAAATAGTTTTGGGTGGAAGGCCAGAAGAAAATAGCAGAGAATACAGTGACTAGGAACAACTGGGAGTACAGAATGATGTAACTTATGTTTGGGCCTGGATGAAGAGGAACAAAGGCATACAGAAAAAATCTCAACCCAGAGGAGACTTACAGGATAGGATGGAGAAACACAGGGTTTTTTCTTGGCTTTTTCTTTTTATTAAAAATAATGAGGAGGTCCATAAAAAGCTTCCTTCAAATTGTTTTAAATTATTTTTTTATCCTACTAATCCCCATATATGATACTGGGATATTGCTGGGTTATTTTCACAAAATGACAAAAAATGGATGCCCTGTTAACATACTGTCACACTTATACATAAATAAAAAGAATAATCACAAGTAACACAAATATTTTTTCTCTACCTCTTCCATTCAAACTGTGAAAAATTTAAATTCAGAAGACTCTGGAGCACTGTCCTTTGACAAGTTAACTGTATTTTATATGCTTTTATAGTAAGCTTTGAAGTGCCATATAAGCACACAGGTATCTCAGAATATTATGGGAAGAAAATTATTGTTCTTAACAATCTGCAATTACTTAATGTGTATTTTTCTTTAGATGGCCTTTGCTCGTAGTTTTGACGTCAGCTTTTACAGGTTTTGATGTGATAAATAAATACCTTCCAAAGGAACACATAAAAGGGAAGAAGCAAGAGTGGATTTAAATTTTTGTTAGTTTAATATAAAATTTCAATTTAATCTCCTAAATCAGCATGAACTCTGTTCATTTCTGTGGAACTGATTTTTTTGTCCTGCTAAATGACTTAAATAAATAGTTGTCTTTTGCCTTTTAGGCTTACAGTCCAAGCTGAATGTCCAATGCACTTGGAGGACTTCCCTATGGATGCTCACTCATGCCCACTGAAATTTGGCAGCTGTAAGTATATAACATGAAGTATAGCCTGTGGTTAGTGAATATCTAACATTTCTCAGCATCATTTGCTTTCAGTGAATTGTTACATGAGAAATGTAAACCACAAAATGGTACTTTAAAAAAAAATTGTAACCTGATGCATGAAAATCTCTTTTCTCTATTCAGTGTTGTTGTCTTCTAGTGTATTTTAAAGGTTTCATTACTCCAGTTAACAATAAAGACTGCACATGATCAACACTGCACAAGTCTACTTTCACTGGCAGTGTGCACATCATACTGGAGAACACAGAACTGGATAAATGTAGCCTGTGTTGTATTAACAAAGACTTCATTGAGTGTTTGCTTTCATTTATCACAACTACTTAGTTTGTCTTTATTGTTAAAGGTATTTGTTTTTTGTTCTTAGTCAATGAAGGCAATAACAAATGGATTTATGTGATAAAAAATTTCATTTATTAGTGCATCTGCATGTTATAGACAGGTGGAGTTTGATCTCACTAGTATTATTTTAACAGCAGCCTTATTTCACTTGCTTCTATTACAGCCATTCTTCTTCTTCATTATATGTATTTCCTGGATTTTGTACACTAAAAGTTTTCTTTTTTTTTCTTTGGCTGCAGCCTACATTCTCTGCGGGGCCCAGGAAAGGGAATGGGGTTTTTTTTTGAAGGAAACAAGCTAATACCTTTAAATTCTGGCTGACTTTACAATAATCATAACAACCCCAGGTTTTAAAACAGGGGCTATGCTGCCACTAAGAACATCATTAATCAGATGATGCTTGTCAGAGCACTGTGCAAACACTCTCCATCACTATGCAGTATCCTTTCTTATTGGATTTTAAAACAGATTGAAACAAGCCTGTGCTCTTGATGAAGTTTCCACACTTGAGCAAAATCTTAGCTATGGAGATAAAAGATCATTAGAATTAATATCATTTACATCATGGAACCTTTTTTTGCCCCCTAAATATTATATTTGTAATACATAATGCAGCCTAAATAACATCAGAGGTGTTAGCCAAAATCAGCTACTGACTAATAATATTTACATATATGTACCTAGCAAGGTATGTTTAATTTAAAGGGTGTCGGAGGTAAAAAAGACTCGTATGTAGCCTTTAAACAACTTGAAAACCCCTGTAATAATGAAACTCATACTCAGGCCAAAAGGCTACTTTCTTTGTTTGCATTCTTAATTTGGAAACCCTTCTGACTAGGTACATTAGGCTTTCTGTGAATAACTTCTTTTTGTGGTTTTTTTTGGTCTTGATTGTTTGTTTTTTCTTACCAGTTCGTTCTTTGTTCTCTGTCTGTGGTTTCTGATTTTCTAATAATCAGGAGAATTCTAAATGTGAGCAATGTGATTTAAAAAAACCTGTCTTTCATTTCCCTCAAAGTCACCTGTGCTCCAGCCTGTTGGCACATCCATGGGACTCTTATTTCTGTTCATTTTGAATGGCTTCACACACATTTTATTTCTTTACCTAGGACTCATTTCTAGACAACTGTGCATTTTTCAGCTCTTATTCTGGGATAGAGTCTGAATGATGAATAGTGGTGAAAATAAGCAGGAATCCTCAGGATTTTGGTTTAACTAAGGCAAGTTTGCCAGTGGTATATATTTGTCACAGCTCTTCATATGCTGCTAATCTTACTTTGCTAGGAGGATCATCAGCATGTATGAATGTCTCTTTTTCTACATAAGAAAAAAGCCAAACTGAATGTATGAGAGAAGCTGTAGCTTAATAGATTGCCTTGCTTTATTCTTTTCATCTAGCTGACAGTGAGGAGAATGGGGACAAATCAACAATTTGCCATACTGCTGATTTGCATTCAAGCAGAGATATTCTTGTGGAAAGTTGGAAGGATAAGGATAGATGGGAAGTGTTAAAAATCTCTACTTGCTACCCACCTGCTAGATTTAGTTAGTCATGCAGTTCATGGCTAGTTGCATGAAGAAGCTACTTTCTGAGCCTCTAGAGATTTCTCAAGTGAAAATGTTTGCAGACCAACAGTAATGATGCTTTACTTTTTAATTGCACTGCAATTATGGTGTAAGATTTAAAATGTAGTTGTCTCAGTGAATCAAAATGAACACACGACTTCTTCCATCAGTGGTTTACTCTTCTCCTTTCATATTCCATTTGTTAATAGGATATTTTCCTGGAAAACTTTGAGGACATACTTTTTTTTTTTTCTTCCTTACTTACTGGACAGGCATGAATGCTGTTTAAAATGCAGTGTTGATTTGCTTTCATACTAGTTTATTTTGACAGACCCCAGGCTAAATGTATGTTTAACCATGAATGTACTGAGAGAGCAGCCTGTTTAGTGTCAGTGTGTCCCCGAAAATGATGGCAAGTAGTGAGATTTGAGAGGGTAGGCAGGGCAAGTACCAGGGCATTGTCACTGCTGGCTTCCCATATTTAGGTCTGAATTTCAGCTAATAATAAAATGCTTGTGATACATTTCCAGAGTTGAGAGTGGGGACAATAGAAGGTCAGAACTATATAACAATGAATTTTTTAAAATGTTGTGTGCCCTAAATCTTGCAAATTATTCTTTTCATCTGCCTTACAATGACTTAAATGCTGCATATAATATCTAATCTCTGACAAGTTTTTAACAGTGTAGTAGAGATGTTTGCATTTTAATAGAAATAAATGGCAGTTAATGAGATCACAAATGAGTGCCCTGTTCCTGTGCTGCAATAGGCACTTTAGAGTAAATCTATTTTAAACAGACATATTTTTTACCATCTCATTCTAAATTCTTTGGGTTGAGTTTTTATTTGAAAATTATGTAGCTGTTGTAATTCTATGAGTTTTGATGGAAGCTGTTTGATTTAGATTGCTGACAAAATATTTCACCTTGTTTCTCACAGATGCATACACAACTTCAGAAGTGACATACATTTGGACTTACAATGCTTCAGATTCAGTGCAGGTGGCACCAGATGGCTCAAGACTGAATCAGTATGATCTTTTAGGCCAAACAATTGGAAAAGAGACAGTTAAATCAAGTACAGGTTAGTAAAAGGTCTTTCACAGAAAAAAGGCAGTTACTTGCTATGAAGAATATATTTCCGGTGGTGTTAAATGCTACTGAAAAAAATGCTCCAAATGTGATCTCTTGGGCATAGTCAATGTACTGTTACAAGGAACACAAAACAGCACTTTAGTGATTGTTTCAAATTATAAGTAACTGGTGGTAGCAGAGAACTTGCCCTCAGTAAATGTTTTTTAAGTGATATCTGGAGCTCGATGTTGAATCCGAATATTTGTAACCCAAGACATTTGTTTAATTTCATATAGTAAATGACATTTCTTGTCCATTAAATGGTAAAGCATACAGGTTTCAACCATGTTTCCCTTTCATCATGTTTTTGACATTAAACACTGGAGTATTCTACCAGACTCTAGACTGTTTTCCTGCATGTGCCAGGCTGTGATGGACCCCCATGCCTCCTCTCTAACCGTGATTAAGTACTTGGAGAGCTGTTGAGTGAACACAGAGGTCTGCTTATGTACAGAAGGCTTCAGAGATAAAGTTCTTCTCAGGGCACACAAGAGTTCCTGGAAGTTCCTTAACACTCATCTTTTGTGGAACACAGTGGGAATAAGATACAGCTGTACTCAAAATCTTTCTTATATTCTGTAGGGTGCTTTCTTTTACAAAATACCTTTGGTACAATATAACCCTAGCACATTTGATTCACATAAATGTAGCAAACTTTCTCTTATCAAAGAAATGGACTTTCTTAAGATGATAACCTTTTGTTTCATTTTACTTTCTTTCTTTGTGGCACCTAGGTGAATATACAGTAATGACGGCTCATTTTCACTTGAAGAGAAAAATTGGTTATTTTGTCATTCAGACTTACCTCCCCTGTATCATGACTGTCATTCTCTCTCAAGTGTCATTCTGGCTGAACAGAGAATCTGTACCTGCCAGGACAGTCTTTGGTGAGTATACTGAGTAGCATTAGCTGTTTGCAACAGCTGAAGATGCTAGGAAGCACTTCTGAAGTAAAGGGCTTTTTCATTCAAGTTGAAGTGTTTGTAAAATGTGATACAATTTCTAGTCCAAACAGCTTTCAACTGCAGCTTTCACATCTCCTGAGAAGCCCAAAGATTTTGGAAATTACTACATACAAAATGTATATGTCCACAAATATCCTTGACTCTTTTAAGAGGAAAAAATTTCACAGAATAGAAAAAGATGATAATGTTTCTATTTAAAAAGTAAATTTAGTAAGTTTAGATGATTTTCTGAGTTATCTTACTAAATACTTGGATATCTGAATATCCAAGTATTTTGGTACTTGGTAGATAAGCAAATTTCTAAATGTATTTGTAAATTAAGCAAATCAAATTTGAATTTTAAAAATTATTTTAGATGTTTCAAGCTGCAGTTTTTTTGAAGAAACCGTATTCTGTGGGTCTGGGCAGCACTTTTGCACTAGTTCAAATTGGAGAGTACTATGAGGCAGCAAACAGCTTCAGCAGAGCAATATAATGGTGTTTCTCTTACAATAAAGTTTTGCTCCCTGTTTAAGCAAAGTAACAAATGTCTTATTTGCAAAACAAAGTTCATTTAATTTGTTTGCTTTTAAAGGAAAAGAGATTAGCACAGTAAGTTAATGTCTGTATGGAATCAGCCATCAGAAATGCTGCATAAAATTGTATGATTAGTCATCAGTAAACACTGTGCACTCTTCAAAAAATAGGCCAAACTCAAATGCATATTAAGTGTGATGCACAACAAAGCACTTACTGTCGCTCCTGGTAGAGAAAATGCCACACAAAGCATTGTGAAAATTGCAGGTTTGAATATGAACCTTATTGAAGTCAGATGAAATGGGTCAATGGTTTCAGTGGGACCAGAATTCTACCATGGTTTCCCAGGCAGCTATCAGGCAGGTTATTTTTGCCTTTCTTCAAAATTTTCTGTGAATTTATCCATTTCTGCTTATGAAAATGTACATTCCTATTTTCCATCCTTGCAAGTACACTGTCAAATCTTTCTATATCTCATTCTTTGCCCTCTCCTGTACCCACTCCTATACATTTAGGACAGGGTAACTGGTTTCTCCAAAAAAAGTCTCACATCTGCTCTTCCTAAAATGCACTTTCTGTTACTGTGTCACAGGTAACCAGGCACTACATCAGTAACAAGGCACTGGGATAATTTTCCTGAAATGTTATGTCCCTTCCTGCACATCTCTTTCTTGTTTTTGATGTATTTTTTGTTTAATTTTTACAGTTTTTTTATCAATAAGTAGTATCTGCATGGCAGCTTGCTGCTTTACTCTCCTGGGATTTAGTATGATGTGGATAATGAACAGTGTCGTGCTTCAGGATGTCTTGAGGGAAGTGTGTAGGATGGCTGCAAGAACAGAACCACACCACTCAGTGACATGAAACCTGAAATCTGTTTACTAAGCACAATGGGTATATTGCAGACATAGCAGTTTCTATGCTAGTATTTTATTCCTGCCACACAGACCTGCACCTCGTGTGCCACTCAGGGCTCCGTCCCAAGGAAACAAGACACATCCAGGCTCTGCCTGATGGAGAGGCTTTAGCCCCAGTGTACGGCATTTGCACCTCAGGCTTGGTCTTTTGCATTGGGTTGGCTTAGATTTTCCCTGAGGAGCTATTTCTGAACATTCTTTTGCACTCTAGATGAGATTGTCAGCATAAGCTGCCAATGGCCTGTCTAAATCTGTCGTCTCAGGTGATCTCCCGGTCTTCCTCCATGCTTACTGACAGCAGTTGTCAGTGGGATTTCTGATACCCTCTGGTGTCCTGCCTGAATATTTTACAAAAATGTGAAGTTAGCCACAGTTTCATAACAAAGTTAATCTATTTTTGTTTACTGATTTTTGGCTGTACTGAATTATTCTTGTCAGTTAGAGCTGAGCAGGTACATTCAAGGTTTCATTTGGATGGTACTTTCAGATGGACTTCATCCAGTGACACAAGAAGCCCATACTACAATTATGTTACTAAAGGAAGCTACTTTCAGCAGGGAATAAAAATTGTAGGAGATTTTCCTTTACACTTTTATTGAGCATACTTAATTTTTAATTTTTATATGAAGTAGTCACTTGCTAGATACCCATTGTATATTAAATATATCAATACTAAAATATAATTTAACAGAAGCTATTGGTTTTGATAAAGTGTTTTGAAAATCAATGAGAAATTTATTTCAAGTACCTTCTCGAGACCTAAGGACTAACTACTGGAATACTGTTTCTTTGAAAGAAACATAACTCCTAGTTATTCAAAGCACCACTTAGCATATATTATTTCATGTGTGAGAGAAGTTACTTTTCCCTTTCTATTCTCTTGCAATGTAGCTTCAAGTTCTAGGTTAACATTAGGGTCTTGGTATAATGAGGCTTATTTTATAGTTGAGCTCTTTAATCCCTTTTCTTCATGGCATCTATTTAATATTGGTGACCTACCCTATCCCAAATGAATTATGGCCTAATGCTATATTGCTTCAACTTTGCTTTAAATTGTTGGAAGTAGAAAGTTTTATCATTGTTGATTAAATAAGTCTTGAATGTGTTTTCTCTAGCAGATATATCTGAAAAGCATTTGATTGCATTCTTAATGAAAGAGAATAAGCCTGGTTCATGCTGCCTTAATTTAGTGCAAGATTACAATCTGTTTCATTTAGTAATGTGTTTATTGTGATGCATTTAGTGTCAACGATATTAGCAAAACTAATCTTGTGCAGCTTATTGAATTCTTGCTTCATTTTTAATGGGTCATAGCATTTAGAAACATCACGTGTATTTGAATAGCAGCATTAAATGCAGGTGATAGAAAATCAGAAATTAGTTTCCTTAGTGCTACAGTATCTGTGTTTTAACTCACATGGAGTACCAATAAGAATGTTAAAGTAAATGTAGTTAGGTATATATTCTTTGTTAACGAAGCAGGCAAGAACAAAAATTAGTCATATTATTATTTAATATATTGTCCCAGATGCAGAATTTTAAATGCACATGGCTGTATGCTTTTGTCAGTTCGCTGTGATACTGTTATTCTGCGTTCCTCTATCTGTTTTTGCTTCTTCTTGATGTGGGGTGCACTCCTTCAGGAACAGACTGCTCCAGTATGGGTCCCCTGTGGAGCTACAGATCCTTCCAGGAGCCTGCTCCAGCACAGGTTTTCCATAGTCTCAAAACCTCCTTCAGACATTCACCTGTGCTCTTGTGGGGTCCTCCGTGGGCTGCAGGTGGATCTCTGCTCCACGGCGGTCTGCTCCACAGGCCTCCGTGGGCTGCAGGGGCACAGCTGCCGCCCCGTGGTCTGCACCTCGGGCTGCAGGGGAATCTCTGCTCCGGTACTTGGAGCACCTCCTGCCCCTCCATTGACCTTGTTGTCTGCAGAGTTCTTTCTGTCACATTTTGTAGCTTTTCTCTCCTCTGGCTGTGATTGCCTCCTCTCAATAACGTTTTTTCTCCTTCTTAAATATGTGATGCCAGAGGCACTGCCACTGTCACCACTGGGCTTGGCCTTGGCCAGCAGTAGTGGGCCCACCCTGGGGCCGGCTGGCATTGGACCTCTCTGACACAGGGGAAGCTTCTGGCAGCTGCTCACAGAAGCCACTGCTGTAGCCCCCCACTACCAAAACCTTTCCATGCAAACCAAATTGTGATACTACAGAAAGAGGAACGCAAGAAAAGTTTGGATTTGTTCTCTAGTTATTTTTGCATGGGAATTGAATAATAGAGACCCGTCCTTTTGTACAATTCTACCTATACAAAATACCTTTTCCCATTTTATTGAGAAAAAACCTCAACTGTCTTTTTTTTATCTCTCCTTTCACATGCTGCAGATTGTCTTTTGTGCCTTTAGAGACACCCCACCACTGACACCTTTCAGCTTATAATTTCTTAATTGAGAATTTCTGCTAAATGTAGACATTAATAGTCTAATGGTAGACAGTGGCCAGTGGAAAACTGTAGCCCTGAGTGAGAGACTGAGCTGGCTACAAACAAACTGTCTCCTCAGCTCAGTGGGGTGTGAAGACACTAGCTCATATTCCAGTAGTGGCATAATTGCATGCAAGCTTTACTGGGGTCAGGGTAAATAGCACTTGCCATTCATCTTTGGGAAGAAACTGTCTGTTGCTTGATGGGGAACTGTTTTCCATTGCTTGGTATGGACACAGTGAAGCAGCATGAGCACCAACTCCACCTATGTATATGTAGCCCAACCGACTGATTGGCTGCAACTTTTCTGGAAACATTATATTATGGTTCTTGCCTCCCATGCTAGTTAAAAAGGCTGGCTTGTCTTGTTCTTTTAGTAGAAAGGCTAGCCAGAGCACTTGAGCTATTTTCTGTAATCTTTCTCTCAATAGTTGCTCAGACTTATCTCCTGGTGTTTAAGCACAATCATTGTACACTCCTTTTGTTTTGCATTCTTTAGTAATGAATACACATTGCATAAATAAAACCAAATGATATGGTGTGTAGTCAAATGTTATGGTGCAATTCTTAAAAATGACACTACCTCCAGAGTTTTTAAGCTTTTGCTTACATCTCTAACCATTTGCTCTTGGAGTGATAAAATGAAGTAGTAATCTGTATGTCTAAAATGATCAACAATGTTTTCTTTCTGCGTTTTTTTATATTTATGAATCTCTTTGGGTTTTGGACCAGGTTGGGATATCTAATGACCAAAAAACATTTGCAATTGCTGTTAAAAAGAAAATAATAAAAGGAGCAAGACTGAAATAATAGAGAAATGAAATCAACTTCCTAAATTTAAAAAAAGTAATTTATCAATCCTTTAGTGATATGTTTTGTTTTATATTCTTCAACCATTATGTGTAACTTTGCAAACTGCTGTGATGGAAGGATAAAATAGTGGGAGGAGTAACCTGAAATTTTAAGAAATAGAGCACATTTTAAACATTTTGTACAAATTATTTGCAAAGCTGAAGTACCTCTTTTGTTACAGAAATGTCCTTTGGTAACTCATTGATTAGGGCTTTAACTTTTGCTTTCAAAGGAGGTGTCCACATTCTAGCACAAGAAGGCTAGGACATGATTAGTTGACTAAAGTCTCTTCAAATTAGAAAAATTGGTTGACATGCAAGAGGTGAAATTAGGGTCCAAAAAATTTGTCCCTGTCAAGGAGTAGCCTGACTTTGTACACAAATGTGGGCTTAAACTAGTCTTCATAACGGATTTTAACTTTAATATATATGTGCTAGATCCTCCAATTTCCGCTCTGTGTTTTTAGTTGGACATTTCCAGTTTTTCAGATTACCTCTTCCACTCTTACAAGCATAACAGAGCTGGTATTTTCCACAGATATAAGTGCCAGTGAAAAGTGTTGAACTTGCAGCCCTGGAGATGGATTTTCTCTCTCCAGTAAGCAGATACGGTTTCAAAAGCAGCACCATAAAAAAAAGTCCCAGGCAATCAAATAGCTCCAATCTTGACCTGAATGGATAAACCCTTAGTGATAGAAGATATTTGGCTTTATAGGCATGCACTGCTGAGAACAAAACTTGTAATGATGTTTATTGTCAAGTAAAAAAATCTTGGTCCTCTTTGGAGAAAGGAAATGTCAATAGTTTATTTTTTGGATTTTTTTAAAGACAAACTGATGACTGCTCATGGTCTTTTGCAAAATAATACATGTCCATTTCCTTCTGGCATCTGTTCAGTTGCCTCATCTTCTGGGTGCTGGACTATAGAAGATAGTTCTTGACCTGTATATAAAATGTGGTCTTTCTACACCATAGTGAGATATCATGCATTCTTTACATTTTAAATATTTAAAATATTTTATCCCTCTAATATTTTGACTATTTCATTGTAGGGGTACAATCTATTCACTGTTTTTAATACCATTTTTAGTTCACTGATGTTGTGAATTAGATAATCAATGAGAAATGGTTTTCATCTGGTCAGTGTATGGGTTTTGTGGGGTTTTAAGTTAAATCTTTGTAAAATAAATGAGTTTTGTTTTACAAGTTGACCATGTTCTTCCACATTAGTAATTTTTCAGTTCTCTCGGGTTTAGCAGTGACAAGGAGGCAGGTTATTTCCATTCAGTCATTTTTCATAAAGAAGTCTTGATAATACTGATTTTTCAAATTACTATAATGTGCGAAATCATCTGTCTTTTCTCTGAAGAATAATAGCAGTATAAAAAGACTGGAGAATCCTAAACTGATAGGTATCACAGATTAGATTTTCTGTCCAATTTTTTCCCACTAAATTCAGGTTAAATGGCTGTGGTAACTTGAACATCACTGAATTTATAGAGTGAAGGAATAAATGAAAGTGTGTTGGCAATGGTCTGACAGCGTACTGCTTGATTAGCATTTGGGTCACAAAGTGGTGCTGAACTTTTTAGAGAAATTGTCAAGTGGTAGCAAGATACAAGATGTAAATTCACAATATTTTAATTGATACTAGGAAAGGTCAGCAGTAAATCTTAAATCAAATTTCTGAAGAAGTCAGTGAGGTTTCCAGAAGATTAGTTTATTCTAAAAGGTGGGACTTAAACAGAGCAGTACCTTAGCAACTGTATATATTTACATGTGGATAATGTCACATTATATCTGAGAAAAATTCACTTTACTGATACTTCTGTATAATTAAAATGTTTTATCTGCAGTTTAGGACTGGTGTTAAAATGTACATGTGATAATTTTAAGTGTAAGATAGGCTATCTTTTCCCTGAGGTGCTGAAAATAATTAAGCCATATGTTGTGTGTTAAGAGAGACTAAGTTCTTTACAAAATATATTGTCTATAGATTTTCATACCTATAGTATGATAGCTGCTTCCTTTTCATTGTATAGGCTAGCAGATCCCAACAGTGTCATGGCTGATTGCAGGCCAAATCCACTTCTTTAACTTATGGAGGATGAAAAACAGCAATTAGAGATTTATGTTTGCTAAGGTCTCTGAATACTGTGTGACTCAGCAGGATGCTTCCATGCTTGTTTTTCCGTGCTGCACAGACCTTTGGAAGCACTGAGGCTGAGTTCACATAGCTTTGCTCTGTTACCCTTTGTAGCACCCTCGGAGATGGAGGTTCTTTACTGGAGGGATGGAAATTGTGAAGCCTGAGGAGGTCTCAGTAGGTGTAATTGCTGCCTCTCTTTCTTTTCACACAGTGGTTAAAATTGCTTCCTCTCTTGTAGCAGAAGGAAAATCAGAGCTGTGTCAGTCTTCAGAACCCAGGTGACAGATTGCTGACAGCAGAGGATCTGGCTTAGGGAGAGTGACTTTACTTTCTCCTGGGAAGCCTCTTAAAACAGTTTTAGGAGTGTATATTTGTTGAAGCTGTGATGTGCTGTTACTGATATTTCTGCCACGGCATCTCCTTTGCCTGTCATAGTGGAGTGTAGGTTTGCTGATCTGTGCTAAGTATAGCACTTTGTGTCGCTTTTAATTCTGGAGATGAATTTAATGGTGTGCCACAAAGGGAATAGTTTAGTTTGTCTAACTGTGATCCAGCCTGAGGTGGGAGAACTGATTTACTTAAGGAATGGAGACTGTGTTTATAGCTGTGGGTTTTTGCTTTCTAAATCTGATTCAGAAAAATATTCTTCTTTTCCTTTCCTCACATGTATCTTTTCTCCTGATCTTTTTGGGAGTATAATTCCTGGTTTCCTACTGGGTCCTCATTATGTAAAAAGTACTGCAAAGTGCTTTTAGTAAGTGCCACAGTGAATGAACAGTCTTCCTGGATCACCAACTCTTGTTTTCTGACACATAATAAACACAGTTATAATAATCTGGCATTTCAAATCAATGCTCTTCTAGAAAACAGTCCATGTTACCTGAATGAAAACTTACCCTGTTTATGTCTTCAACGATGTCACTGGATAGTCAGCAAGACAGCTACTGGGAAAAAAAAATGTTAAAAATTAATTGTATGGTAATTTCAGTAAAGATGGGTGCCAGACTGCAGCCAATCCAGTGAAGCCAGCTACCAAATATTAACATATTAATCATTATTGCTCTAATGTTGCTAAATATTATGAATCCACTAAGGAATTGTTAATTTTGTGCCTTACCTGCCCTGATAAGTTAATAAAAAAGAAAATCTATCTCTTGTAAGTAAAATTTCTGGTTCATTAAAAAAGGGAAGTTTAGGCAATAAAATTGAACTGAAATACTTCAAAGGAGAATCCAGATAAAGCCTTTAATATAATTCTGTCAATATTTGACACCAACTTAGATAAGCAAATTTTCCATTGTGTTTCAAAAACATTCTATAGTAGTTTTTGGTTTGTATTTTTGCAAACATTCAAAATCCAAGTGAAATTGTTGGTGTTCTGTTTTTGTGTCCCCTTGCAGGAGTTACAACTGTGTTGACAATGACAACACTAAGCATCAGTGCTCGAAATTCACTCCCCAAAGTAGCATATGCAACGGCTATGGATTGGTTTATTGCTGTTTGTTATGCATTTGTATTCTCTGCATTAATTGAATTTGCAACTGTAAATTATTTCACAAAACGAGGATGGGCCTGGGATGGAAAAAGTGTAGTGAATGATAAGGTAAGTCCTAAGGAAATAGTCCTATTTCCAGTCAATGGCCCTAAACCAGCCGTAATAAATTGTTTTGATAAATTTTACTGTATTAAGGAAATAATGCAGATGTATTTTCTGTCCTGGACAGAAATATATCTGCCCATGTGTATCTAATCTCACTTGGTTTGACTAATCCAGATTTCACTACCAAGAACTTTTTTACCTTTTTTTTTTTTCATGTTGGGAACTGTCCTGTTTTTTGGCTCCTTCGATACAACTCTTTATCTGGTTATTCATAAAATTTAATCCAGTTTATATTGGTTGATCACTTTAAAAAAATCTTTTAAGTTAATTGAGTTGGAAATAAGAAAAAGAATACAGAAAGATATGACGTGTTTTAATTTTCCTGGTACATATGGCTTAGAAAAACAAATTAATGTCCATATAAGTAAAAACTACGAGTAACAAAATCTAGAACTTTTGAACATTTCCAGTATTCTGAAACTTATTCATAATGATAGGTGGACAACTAATTTTAAAACTATTTAAAATAGCAGTTGTACAAAATTCTTCAGCTATGATGTGTTAATGCTCTGAATGCACAGAAACACAGTTGTGCCCTAATCTTCTGGACTTGATAGTGGTGTAGGTCTGACAGCATGAAGAAGTTTTAACCTGATAGAATTTCTTATTTCAAAAACAGAACGAGCTGGTGATAGACCTAAATTTGTGTATTTTGAGCCTAGAATTGTAATAACGCAGAACAAATACTAAAACTCACTTGTTTTGACTGACTTAATATATTATATAATTTTGTCCTATCCCAGTCCTTGATTCTACCTATTAAAATTGATTTCTTCTGATGAAGAATACACAGATTTCTGTGATTCTTCTTAAAATGAGATAGAATTTTATTTGCTTCCTAAATGATTATAGTAGATGTAAAACAAGTTTTCATTAACTGATGATTTTTCACTGTGAATGCATCTCACTATGCATTTTGAATGCATACAGAAGCAAGCTGTTCAATTAATAGTAAAGAAGGATTAAACTACATTCTTTATAGTTCCCTGTGACTTCCAGAAGGTCATGAACTATCCATAGCTTCAGGATCTGGTCCCTCCTGCTAGAGGTAGATACTGAATCACTACCACCTTCTCAGCATGTCAAGAGTGAAGCTTTTGAGACTAGGACATTGCCCTGGCATTGTAATAATATGGGGAGCCCTTATAAACTCTCTGATCATCCTTTGATTGTTCCTTTAAAGTAGTACAGCACTGTCATCTCATGATCTTAGGAGTGGCAACTGATTAACAGCTAGGCAATATTACTTCCCTAAGAATGACAAAATTATCCATTACATTCTAAGATTAATATACCAATCACATGTACAATTCATTACTTTCTTCAAACTGACGTAAAAAGCTAAACTTTTAACATAGTCATAGTTTCTCATATGAAAATATGATTCACCTTTATTATGCAGATCTCATTAATGGTATTACAGATACCTTTCAAAAACATACTAATAATGTCTGAAAGGGAGGAGTTAGAGATCAATTAGAGTGTTCCTCTCATAATTTGATTTGGTAATTTGCCCTCTTTTTTGCAGAATGCATCTGTACTCCTAAAGCCAGGCTTACTCTTCACCAATTAAAATGAAATATATTTCTTCAGTGACAGTCATCTGTGTTCACATTACATGGAAATTCTCATCTAAGTGCTGTTGACATGGAATTTGTCTCACAGGAAAGCAGGTGCAGGAGCAAGCTACATATTTGAGCAATGCTTATTTGCACTCCAGTCAGTAAGGAACAATGATGAATTCCGAACTGATTCCCAGATTCTCTTTTTATGTGACATCTCCTAAGACAAGCTATTTTGGGCACATCTAACCATGAACTTACCAAGATCTTTCTAGATGGCCTGGATAAATATTAAATTGGATGTAATTTAAAACCAAAATTGGAAATGGAGTAGATGCTTCCCAGTGGAAGTAAAATATTGAAATGCACCTGTTTGAGAAATGTCACAAGAATTCCCTTACTTGTGCCGCTTCCATTAGATTAAAAATCCAAACAAACCAATGCAACGGCTGATGATTTCTTATATGATCCAGAAGTTAACTGTTTCTTCATCTGCTTAATTCTGTATTTTGTGGATAAGATGGACTAAATCTACTATGTTTGCCTGTTTTTAAATTATAGATGTATATATTTTAAACTGAGCCTTCTCTTTTCCAGGCTGAACAGACCCAGCTCTCTCAGCCTTTTATATTTCAGATACTTCAGGTTTTAAAACATCTTTATAGTCCTTCACTGGACTCGCTTCATTATGTCCATGTCTCTCTTGAACTGGGAAGCGCAGGACTGGATCCAGCACTCCAGATGTGCCTCACCAGGGCTGAGCCAGGGGGATGATCGCTTCCCTTGGCCGGCTGGCCATTACGCTCTCTGTAATGCAGCCCAGGAGGCTGTTGGCCTTGGTGTCTGCAAGGGCTCTCTGTGGGCTTGTGTTCAACTTGGTGTCCATCAGGACCCCCCTGGGATTTTTCTACAAAGTTGCTTTCCATCCCATTAGCCCCAACCTGCACTGGTGCATAGGGTTATTCCTCCCCAGGTGCAAGACTTAAATTTCCTTTTGCTGAGCTTCATTAAATTGTTTTAATTCCATCCTACTTTTCTTATGCTGTCTTTTAGGTTCTTATTCCTGTTTTCATCACTGTTACACATTTTTTAAAGAATAATTTCTGAAAAACAGAAATAGTTCTAGGGCTAAATCTCAGCTCAGTTCTTAAACTATCAGTCTGCAGTCCTTCTTTCACTTAATTGCAATCTCTTCCTGACCTCCCTGTGTGTGTGTCTATGTATATATATGTGTGTAAACATAGATATTTCTCCAGTGTCTAAAAAATGTATACCTGTACAGAAATTAATTTATTTATTAGTGGTATGTTACGAGAGTCCAAATAATAGTGATGCTAGTTTTATGTGGGAAAGGTGGCCTAATTTTAATTTTATTACAATGCCGGGTAATCTTAACAGAAAACATTTTCAAGATCTTGCAATTCTGTTGTAAGAAGACAGATGCAAAGCAACTAGAGAAAGACCAACTCTTTTCCAGCTAACCTAACAATCACAGTAACAGACACCTCCTCATATAAGCTCAGTAGGCCATTTGATAGTGCAAGAGCAATCTTATGTTACCTCTACCTTCTTTTTGGATAGACTGGAAATGTCTTTATATTTGAATTTATCAGTATGGTATCCCTGGTATTTATTTTAATATGCTCACACATACTCATTTGTTGCTTTTACTTTTGAAATTTTATTTTATTAAGTCTGTTCTGGCAAATACACATTAAATATTTAACTTCCTGCTGTCTTCCAATAGAAAAAAGAGAAAGCGTCTGTCATTAAGAAAAACAATGCCTATGCAGTGGCTGTTGCCAACTATGCTCCAAATATTACCAAGGACTCAGTGTTACCAACCATCTCCAAGAGTGCTACAACTGCAGAACCCAACAAGGCAAAACCAGAGGCGAAGCCACAAGAAGCAAAGAAGACATTCAACAGTGTTAGCAAAATTGACAGAATGTCTAGAATAGTGTTTCCAGTCTTATTTGGTACTTTTAATTTAGTGTACTGGGCTACGTATTTAAACAGGGAGCCTGTCTTACTTGGCTTTGCACCATCAACCTAAAAGCTGACTTGCACTGAGGACTCCAAGCATCATTCTAATCAGATAGGTTGTTTGCTATGTACAGTCCGACTAATAACTGCTAATCTGTGAACCATTCTGTACAGTGTGTATATAAATGTTTTGTCTGTGTATCTCCAAAGGAGGAACACAGTGTTAATTCATGGGTCTGTAAACAGATAGCACCCATGGCAAATACAGCCAGCTCTTTAAAAGTTAAACCCAGGGGACTTCTGTTAAACTAGGATTCAAATATACAGAATTATATTCTCTCCGTACAACGAAATGAAGATATGATCCTACATAATTATTTAGGAACAGTATTTTTTTAATTTAAAGTTAAAATATTTTTCTATAAAGTAACTAATTCTACTTTAGTGAAAGAAACTGTCATTTAAAAACGTGATTTTTTTAAAAAGGTGTAATTGTTTCATACAATAGCAGTACCCATGTACATAACAGAGTACGGAGGTCGTACAGTTCTGCTCTTCACAAACATTCTGGATACTAGTTAGACTGAAGAGGTAGTAAACACTACTATATGGCAAAAGCCACAAGTTTCTTACTTCTGTCCTCTTTGAAGTTGTTAATAAATTCATCTAATTGATTTCAGGGAAAAGTGTTAATCAAATTCAATATCAACCAACTTCTGCTAGTGAGACACATTCTTTTCACTGTTTTATTTATTTGATATTACTAAGCTGGGTTGTCTAGTTCAGCAAAGTTGGATTTTTTTCTTTTAATTTTGCTCTTAATTGGATTATTTTCAGGTTCATAAAGGCACTCAAATTTTTCAGGGTTAAGTATATCAGTAATATAATACACTTTTCTTCCTTGCTTAATGTTTTCTTAAAGCCTGCCATTAAAATATTTACCTGTATTTGTCCCAGGAAGCACTGTTTTCAAGAGAAACAAGAACCATGATTTAAGTTCAGGAAATTGTCCATATAATAAAATTTACTGCTGCTTTTGTAAATTGCAACTTTACATTTCGCTGACATAACTTTACAACAACTTTGTATACTAGAAATGATTTTGCTAAAATTTGAATGTTATTTTTTTAATAAAAGGTCATGCATCATCAGTAGGCATCAACTGTATTTCATATACACAAATATTATAAAATTGGAGCTGCCACTGGCAATTTTATAAGAACATTTAATACTATAAGCAAAATTGTTTTTCATCTGAGCCTTTGCAAAGATTCTTTATGCCCCTAAAGGCCTGGTAAATCATAACATAAGAAATAATTGTGTACTGTATTTAGATTTTAGTATACTTGGCCAATCAAAAATACTTTGATTCACACATACATTAGCAGTTATTAGTTGACCTTTAAAAAAGATACACTTTTATGATGATGTCTTCTAGTAGAGACATATGTAGTCGTATAGTGTCATTTATTGCAGTTTTGTACAGTACTTGAGTATAGTGCATAAAATAGATATGTTCAGAGTTTAAAAAAAGTTGTACAAATATTTCTAAAATCAAATAAAAGAGTATCTTAAGACATGGAAATGTGCTAAAAACAACAAAGAGAAACACCGCTTTCTTTTGCTGTTTTATTTTCTTGCTTTTTCTTTGCTTTTGATGTGATTCTGTTTTGTACTTTGTGTGACAGTATAGATACCAAGGTCACAAATGCATATTATAAATAGAATTAATAGTTAAGACAGAGTTGACATCAGTAAAATAAAGACATTTCATAGGTTATAAATGAAAGGGAGAAGCATGGACAAGGTGTGTATCCCTTGAATTCCCTCTAATTAAACCACCAGACTAAACCTTTCTCATCAACAGTAGCTAGAAAATGAGCACTTTACTCAGAGCATTAAAATAAAAATATCCTTATTTTCATATATATTTATATGTAAATGTAGATCTTCCGTGTAACATGGAGATGTGTGCAATAGTGTGATTATGAGCAAAAGGCTGGAAGGCAAGCAATAAAAAAAGGTTTTTTTCATCATATGAGCATACATTTTTAAAATGTTTCATTTGTAAATTATAAATTATCCCTTCAACTTCACATTGTCCAGGTATGAATAAATATATAAATATGTACATATGTACAAATAATTGTAAATACTAGGACTGTAGAAAAATCCCTTCAGTTTTAACTCTGTTTTTGGCAAAGGGCTCTGACTGTATAGTTTAATGGAGGCCCATGCTAAACTGCTCTTGATCTTGAGTAGCTTGATTATGTTTTCTGTGACTGAGGTCTCCTTCCTGTGACCTAGTGGGAGTTCTTACCTTCTGTTCACATCAGCAAGATCTAGGGACTCTCCAAACCTCAGTGGACTGGGGTACGTGAAACAGAGGTTTGTGTTTCACCCGTGGCTACATCCCAGGTATTCCAACCCTTCACAGTGTTGAAACTATTGTGTATTTCTCCATGCACGGCACTGTATAGTCAGAACTTTCCCACGCCAAATATGAGTGAGCTCAGTCACGTTGAATTAGCTGATAAGGAAGGATTTTGCATCCTTCTCCAAGGATGGGAACTGTCAAAGGTTTCTAACAGTACAAGTCTTCTCCAACAAGACTTCTTCTCTGGAAAATAACATCTGGGTAACTCAGAGCTGCATGCAAAAAGCATATCTTCAGTTTGCACAAGAAGCCTGATGCTGTCTCATGTTAGTCAGCCCTGCTTTACTGCTTTTATTGGGTACAACTCTTTTTTCATTCACTGACCCTTTCCTCTACACTTGTGTTATGCTTGAGTCAGTCAACAAAACAGGTGTTTATCACATGCCAAAGATATATTTATCACCCACTTACCTAGAAAAGTAGGCATACTATATAAATTCACTCTGAAAAATCATACATTTTAAATATTTACGTGCAGTTATTGTGAGCATCAGCAAGGCTTTTAAGTCAGCATGCTCCAGAAAAGTTTCACTTTTACATTTAGTTCAGTTGGTCTGCATTAAAGTAAACTTGTTCTATGGGAAGAAGGAGTCTGCTTTGCTGTTTCACTGCTGAACTATTAACAGTGGGCCAACTGAGTACACAAAACTTGCAAATTTGCAAGACTACCAACTGGATAAGTAAATATAAAGATTTAAGTGAATGGGAACATTGTGCAAGGAATACCAGAATACAAGAGTTAAGCCTTCTTTTCATTTAGCAGTATAGAATCTGTGTCTGGGATTTTAAAGCTAGAGTCACAAATTGACATGCCAAATACCTAGAAGTTTCATTTAATTTAAGTAAAATTTGCTGGTCTTAAAAGTTGGAAAGAGAATGAGTGTTGAGTGAGAAAATGCAAGTCACTTCTCTATCAAAGACTTGCACACGGAATCTGCCAATGAATTTTTTGGTTGACATAGTAATCTAATTTATTTCTCCCATTGTTCTTGGGTCAGGGTGTCATATTTTATATGACTTAAGAAATTAATACAATAAATGCTAAGATAGAACACTGTGGTAAAGTTAGATTGGAATTACAATACTTCTGAATGAGGTTTACGAAATAGGCTTCCGATGTAGTACTAGGGCATGGACTTCTGGATGCATGTGGTCAGTTAATTTAACAGTAATTTATAAATCAGCATGGAAACTATAGAGATTAGCACGGTTTATCAGACAGACTTGTCTGCTGGAGACTTCATGACAGATTGCTTTTAAAAGAGTGGCTTCCAAACTTTGCAATTATGCTGTGGCCAATGAAATTACCTTCACCTTCCATATCTGAGCTAATTCAACTTGTAACTGCTGCGTTGTTGAGCATCTTTAAAAAAAATATTATGGCAGATGTTCTGAGATATGAACTTTAGTTTGGGAGACTGCTCATACCACTGAACATTACTCTAATTTAGGGAACTAATTTGCCTGTATAGTCACAGGAGAGAGCATCTAGACACCAAACAGGAGCCTTACTGAATCACCTTCCCTTCCCAGTGATTACAGATAACATACAGGGTGGTGAGACTTTTAAAAGTGGAGTGACCAAAAACTGTCTACATTAAATCAACCAGAAGCAGCTGAGAGGAGGTAGGGATGTATGGGGGAGGAAAGGAGGAAAGAGAACAAGCAAATGGGTTTGTTACCATGGCAGTGGTTTGTGAGATAACTGAGGAAGAAGACTTTCAGGGAGGTAATGTGTATTTTTGTTTCAGCTTCAGTTCTGAGCCTTCATTGCCACATGTGAGTTGTGGGACAGTAATTTTAGAGCAGATAAAATGGAAATACTTGTATAATTCTGCTGAACTTGAGGGACATGAGTTGTGCCTTTGAAAGTGAGAGGCTTCTTCTCACTGTTTTGTGAAAACAGACCATGTGATGCTGTTTGTCTCCTGCTGTTTGGGACATCCGTGGTGGAGGGAGAAAAGAAGCTTCAGAAATTAAGGAGAACTTTGTTAATTCTACATTTTGTTTACTTAAGAGGCGTTACTTTCACTTAAGCACAGACAGTCAGCATCCATCCTCCATACCTTTCATTCCTATTCTGAAAGCTGAGTGGTGCACAAGTTTTGCCTTGGCATCACAAAACAGATGAAGTCTATGCTGCTGAACGTTTCCATTCCTAACAAATTGGCATGAAAGATTGTTTCACTGCAGATATTAAGCTATCATCATCTATGCCCAGTTATGTGCAGACACATAATGCTAAGATTTATAATGCAATGCAAGGAGTTTTAAAGTAGAGGAAGTTTTTGTCTTATAGACATTGAAGTGCTAAAGTAATTATGTGAATTTATATGGAAGTCAGCTCACACTTCAGCCTGGAGTAAAGGGAATGGTTCTTTATAAAGCAGTGTTAGGATTCCTTCCACCTCATCCCAGCAACAGTGAACGTTCTGCTAAAATGCTCTTAGCATGCAATATAAGTTACATCCCTTTAATATCTCCATATTTTTTTCTTTTTAGTCAGGGAGACCACCTCCACCTCATTTCTGTAGATGACCCAAACTCCCTAACAGCTAGAACTTTTAATTGTATTCTGAATCCAGTTGCTAATTAGAGCCATCTGAGAATCAGTGAGGTACTTCATCACTTTAGGTCTTTAGTAGTAGAAGTTAAAGGCTCAAAACTTTGTTTCAATGCCTGGCAAATGTTAATCATATAAATGGGTTTTTCTCTCTACTTTAAATCATTTTCTATATTCAGATCTCTTCAGGTGACTCTTTTAACTTGTGTTTTGGAATCTGTTATTATATCTTACTGGAAGAGGATAAACTTTGAGGGCTTGACATCTCTGACAGAGATCAGGACAAAATTTGCACTGAATTTTAAACAAAACATCCTCAGGATATTCTAAGTCAATGAAGTCAGTAAGGCCTTTTTACAGAAGAGGAGCACGCCTAACAGTACACCTGGGCCCTTCTTTCGATAGGGGTTGTCAGTTCTTTAATCCATGAAAATAAGCCCTTAAAAGAAGTGTCAACCATACTGAAATACAGGACTTGATGTTTGTTTTGTTCCTGATATTATTAATGCCTTTTAAGAATATTGTGAAAGTGCTATGAGTTAGGATGAGGTGATAACATTAACAAAAACAAATTTGGAGGATGTTTCAAAATATGCAAGATGATGTATACTCTTCCTCTAGTGTTGGGGTCTACATAAATATATATGATTATATTTTTATTGTTGGATAATTTAAAAGTTCTATTTTGCTTTCAAATTTTAATTCTTTACATAATGTTGTGAATGCTTCACTTGATATGGTGTTCTGGAGTGTGTCCTTATGCTTTCAAGGTTTTTAATGATTGCAATGAGTGCTTTCATGCATCTGATATTAAAAGAGGGGAGCTTCAACAGGTTGAAGTGTTCTATTTGTTTTGCAATATTTTATCCATCATACTATGCCGTTGAGGATGGATGGAAATAGAGAATAGAATGAGATATCACTTTGATCAACTATTTTTGATATTCTTTATTAGATGTTCATTTTGGCTGAATTTATCAGTTTATAGGCTACTGTATCTCAGCATTAGCAGGGAAGGCAATGAAGTACTTTACATCTATTAGAATACATGCACCGTATCTATAAACTGTTAAAAAATCAGTTCCTAAACTGCACTCCCTCACCCTTTCCCCTCCTTATTAGGAGACGTTTGAAGGCACTTTAATTTGAATGGAAGTGATTACACTAAGTGATACACTTGTTATACTTGATTTTAAAAAAAATAGTAACAGTAAAGTGGAGTCTGATTCATACCTGGTTTGCAATTTCTCAGCTGGGCTGGAGTCAGAAAACATTTATGCATTGTATGACAAATCTACTTCAGTGAGTCACTCAGGCGTGAAAACGTATAGGACTTGGAAAATAGGCACGTCCAGTGTATTAAAAAAAATAAGGAAACAGAATGAAACCAATAATTTTAAATAAAATTAAACACCAATCAAATATGCACAGTAAGAAACTGCATGATAAATGTAAGTATACTTAACCTTGAACAACAAAGTCATATAAAATCTTCTGGGTGACAGTTCACTTATTTAGTGGGTTTCATAGTTATAAATAATTAAAGAGGATGATAATATTCTGTAATTTGTGACCTTGTTTTAACTGGGAAAATTGTTACTTTTCTAAAATGTAAAAGAAATAACTGGATTTATGTTTGAATGTGTCACTGCTTGCTGTTGAAGAATATTTATTAACCACATGCAAAATATTGCTTAACATTATCTTTTTGTACTTCTTATTAAAGTTAATTTAAATATAGCACATTTTGTATTTTTGTTATTAATGCTTTGACAGCACAAATATTTAATTCCCTTCGTGTCTTTTCTCTTAGGACTTGTGTGTGGGTTTTTCATTTGCTTGTTTTTAAGCAACCCATTACAGCCTCTATGAAGGTGTTTTTTTATTAAAGACAGAATTTCCCAAAGGAAGTAAATAATATATTGGAAAGAAAAAATTCCTCAGCTTGGTGAGAGTTTAACAGGTTTCCTATTTATATAATGAGAATGTCCTTATGTATTCATATTACAAATGGCAATGTTTCATGTTTTCTGAAGGTTATAAAACATATTGCTGCTGGGTATACACTAACCACCAGATGATGTGGAGCATAAGAAATCTCCTACTAGACAGCTTAATTCATCAGTGGGAGTAGATGGGGTAACAAAGCTTACTTGGAAACAAACAAATGACTATACTGTTAGTAGGGTGTGGGTTTGGTTTTGTTTTTTTGTTTTAAAATGAGTGTTCTGAGTTTCAAGTCTTTCAGTGGAAAAGCTATAAATATTTCTGGGATGGCCTTTTCTTTTCCTGTAAAGTTGTGTCTTCTCACAAGAAACACATAAATGTTCTTCATGGATGGTGAAGAACACAACATCCTTCTCTCCAAATTGGAGAGACATGGATTTGAAGGGTGAACTATATGATGGGTAAGTGTTATGAAAAATTCAGTAAAATAAAAAAACTCCTTAACATTAATGTAGCATTAAGAAGCAGGCATTCTATATTCGGCCACATGCATGGGGGGGATAGCTCCTCCCAAAGCCGTGCATGCTGAGTACATGAAAGTTGCTGTTTATACACTGTATTTTACACACATATTCATTGATTGTCCCAGAATAAACATACATATGATAATCATTTCCCTGAAATTATTAACATATTTTCCCTCCCCTTTACACATGTGTTCTTCTGTCCTGGGGGTCTCTCTGATGGTCTGTGATGGTCGTAAACCTCAGTGTTCCAGTCGACCTGGGTAGTGGGGGGTGGGGCTGGTGAACTTCCAGTTCTCCTTCTTACACAATGCCCATTGTGCACTTCCATAGGCCAGAAGTTTTTGGAGAACAAGCATTGTGTTAGCTCACCAGGTGTAGACAATTTATCATCTGGTAACATAAGGAATTGGCTGGATGAACACAGCCAGAGAGCTGTGGTCTATGGCTCAGTGTCCAGGTGGAGGCCGGTGACAAGCAGTGTCCCTCAGGGCTCTGTCTTGGGTTCGGTGCTTTTCAATATCTTTGTCAATGACACAGACAGTGAGATCAGTGCACCCTCAGCAAGTTTACAGATGACACAAAGCTGAGTGATGCAGGTGACACAACAGAAGGGAGGGATGCCATCCAGGGAGACCTGGAGCAACTTGAGAATGGGCCCATGGGAACCTCATGAGGTTCAGCAAATCTGGGTGCAAAGTTCTGCACCTGGATTGGGGAAATCCCAGACACGAGCCCAGACTGGGAGGAGATGTCATTGAGAGCGGCCCTGCAGAGAAGGAGTTGGGAGTTCTTGTGGATGAAAATGNATGTGGCCATGACCCATCAGTGTGTGCTCACAGCCCAGAAGATCAGTGGCATCCCGGGCTGCATCAAAAGGTCAAGGAAGGTGATTCTCCCCTACTACTCTGCCCTCGTGAGACCCCACCTGAAGTACTGTGTCCAGGTCTTGGGCCCTCAGCACAAGAAAGACATAGACTTATTACAGCAGGTTCAGAGGAGGCCACAAAGATGATCATAGGGCTGGCTGATCCAGTATTTTAAGGGGGCTTATTAAAAAGAGGAAGAGGGACTTTTTACATGGGCAGGTAGTGACAGGACAAAGGGGAATGGTTTTGAACTAAAAGACAAGAGGTTTAAATTAGATGTTAGGAAGAAATTATTTACTCTGAGGAACTGGCACAAGTTGCCCAGAGAAGTTGTGTATGCCACATCCCTGGAAGCGTTCAAGGCCAGGTTGGATGGGACTTTGCATAAGCTCGTCAAGTGGAAGGTGTCCCTGCCCATGGCAATTTATGGAGTGCTGAGGGATTAACAGAAGTGTAGAAAATGGTCTATAATATAGTACATTTTTTTTTAAAGAAAATTTTAATCCAAAAATCAGACTGTAATGAATAAGGTTTTATTTTCAACACTATGCTTTTTGTACAGATATGAACCAACCAGAGGCCTGCGTAATATTTGCAGAGTTGACAAATCATATGGGAGAAGAGAAGCATTTAACTAGATCCAGCATGGAAAACATTTTGAACAGTTGTCCTTTGCATTTATGGTGGATAGGAGTCACAGTAAAAGTGAAAGATGAATATTCATAGCATTTTAAATATTGAAAAGCAACTCTGCTTTCAAGTTCTTTGCAGATCTTTTGAGACTCTGATATAAATTATTAAAGAGGAAGGAATTTAATATATCTTCAACTTTCCAAAGACTAGCATCACTTTTTGCTAATGCTGGACATGAGTGACAAATGCAAAGAATGTGACAGAGTTTTATGAAGATTATTGTTTTGTGCAGAGCAAAATATTTAACTGCTGCACTTCTCTTCCTCCCCAACAAGTCAGTTGTTAATACTGGAGGTAGTAAGAACTGGCAGTAAAAATTCCCTCAAGATGTGGTTTGGCATATTGATCTTAAACCTTTCTGATGGAACACATTTTCCTTCAGAACCCCTATCTGTTATTCCTTTCTATCACAGCCACCTGACACTAAACAGGTTAGTGTTTCAGAAATGACAGTGGTGGGAGTTTACAGTTAAACCATGCTTCATGTGCATTATAGGTAGAGTTCAACTGTTTTTACTGTTGGCTGTGTGCAGTGGTCAGTGTTTCTATTTTTAAGAAAAAGAATTTTAACAGCATCAGTACACTAGAACAAGTGTTCAGTAATGAGCCAGTGATCGGGTGATACTGGGAATATCAAGGACTAGATCCATCTGGCAACCCTTCCATTTACCGATGGTGAGAGTACCTTCACACCTCACACTAAGAGAATTGTTACAAACAAACAAACAAACAGAAAGGGTCAACAAAACCGAGGACAATATAAGAGGCTCCTGGAGTGCATTGATGACAACTTCCCGGCACAGTGATGTCAAGGAGGGGTGGCACACAGCTGCAGCTCTGAGCTACAAAAAGGATGGACTGTTTGGGGATGTGCAAGCCTTGGGTGCACTGACCATGAGACGATGGTGTTCAGGAACCTTAGAGGAGGGAAAAAGGCAAAAGACCAGGATTCCAGCTCTGGACTGAAAGAGAGCAGACTGGCCCTGATCTCTGCATAGTACTAACTCCATTCTCAGCCCCAGGCAGCTGAGGGATAGCCTTGAAAGAGTCCCTTGGCAGATGGTCCTGGAGAGACAGGAGGTCCTGAGCATCTGGTTGATTTTCAAGCATATCCTTCTTTAATCCCAAGAAAAGTCCAACTCAGCAAGCAACAAGTCAAGCCAAGGTGGCAGGAGGCCTGTATAGATGAATAAGTTGGCCTTGGCTAAACTCAAATATTAAAAATAATTAATAGAGGAGGTGGAAGCAGGGCCAAATGACCTGGAAGGAACATAGAGACACTCTCTGAGTGTGCAGAGACAGTAACGGAAAAGTCTGAGGACTGGAAGAAAGCAAATATTACTCCTACTTTCAAAGAGGGATAGAAGGAGGGTCTGGTGAACTACAGGCCAGTTATCTTTACCTTAATTCTTGGTTGCTTTTTTTGTAATGAAACAAACACTCCTGGAAAACATTTTCAAACATCTTAAAGACAAGATGGTATTTGAGAGTGGTGAGCATTGATTTATGAAGGGGAAATCATGCTTGACCAACACTTCTGTGATTAGAAGACTAGTTTTTTAGACAAGGGCAGAGCACTGTATGCCATTTATTTGACTACAGTAAGGCTTTTGACACCATCTCCTATTACAAAAACTAATGAAGTAGAGGTGAGGTGGACTGAAAAGTGGTTGAACTTGCAGACTCAGAGGGTTGTGATCAGTAGCTCGAAGTTCATTTGGAAGCCAATCTTTAACTATTTACCCAGGGTTAATACTGGGGCAAATACTGTTTTGAATCTTGAATAATGACCTGGGTTATGAGGTGGAGTGCACCCTTAACAAGTTCGCAGCCAATACAAAACTGGTCCGAGGAGCTTAAACACCACAGGGTTGTGTTGTGATTCAAAAGTATCTTAGTAAGGTGGAGAAACGGGTAGCCAGGAATCTCACGAAATTCAACAAAAGGAAATGCAAATTCCTGCATTAGAGGAAAAACAAATCCATGCTTTAGTACAGGCCAGAAAGCAGGTCTGCAGAGAAATACCTTGGGATCCTGACAGAGAAGAAATTGAGCCAGCAGTGTGTTCTTGCAGAAAAGAAAGCCACAAGAACAGCTTTGATTTAAAACAAAAAACAAAAAAAACCAACCAAACCAAATAAACCTAAACCAATCAAACTAGGAAATTAACAAACACTAAAAAACAAAGGAAGGAAGGCCAATGTGGGTAACACAAAAGCAAGTATATATGCATGTGTTTTAATCTTCAAATTCAGAAACACTGAAAAAAAAAGATTGTACACAGAGAGGGAATATAGTCCTTTTCTCTATGGGAACAAACAAGTTTTGCAAGTGTTGAAGCGACTTTTGGCTCCAGAATTTGTCCTCCAAATTGTTACTAGCATATACTTTTGTTTGTAATTTAACCTGGTGTTAAATGTCAAACTTGTATGATATTTTTCACAGGAGTCATCTTTCCTGTCTGTCACCAGTTTCGTTATTAACTGAGTTTTCTTTATACTCCATGGTGTGCTCCCACATACCGCTTGGTTAGTCAGCCAGAAAAGCAGAGTTGGCTACCTAGACTCCATTGCCCATATCCTTCTAGAGGAAGGAATAACTTCCCTTATGTCAGCAGAGCCTTTGATCTCCAGAAGCAGTTTATGTGTGTGACATTACATGTAAAAGTGCAGCTTCAAGGAGTGCATCTTTTCCACCATTACCAGCATGTAATAGAACATTACTGTTAGGGTGCTAGGATATTTTCTAATTCTGCAGATATTTTTTTTCTACATTAACAGAGGTTAGGAAAAATTAGCTGTATGTCTTGCATTCCCACAATAGTCAACACAGCAGACAACCCTTCGCTGTTGTCTCCTTTCTTACCTTGTACACTGATGTCTCATTTTGCCTTAGAACAAGAGTTTCTGTTCCTTGCAGTTACAAAGAAAGCCTCTGAAATGTATGCTCAACATCAAAAGATAAAGCACTCCCTGAATCTGCAGACAATCTGACTCAATAGATCACTTATGAGAAGTGCCATTTTAGTGTGTTGTGGAGAAATCAGTTAATCATTTAATTGGTACTCCAATTAAGACAATTTAAGTAATTTGAGCATGGATTTTTCTCCTCTGGTAGGCTACAAAGACATATTTTAACTTTAGTTCTTAGGAGATGGGAAAGAGGAAATCATAAAATAAGAGCAAACTGAGATTTATGCAGCGCTACTTTATTATGAATACAAAATAAGTAAGTTTTGAAGGTTGTAAGGCAAGAAAGGACATATTTAAAAGTACCTTCTGAAATTATAAAATTATAACTCATATTTACAATACAAACACGTGCCCTTTAATAAGGATTTTTTTCTCATGGTAGGACACATGCTAGAATTGCAGCTACATTTTTGTGTTGGTAGGGAGAATTATTTTGCCCATCACAGAAAAGCCAGCATGTAAGAAAGCTTTTCATGTGTTTCATGACTTTAGTTGTTTCTTCTCTATTGCATGACAACATTTATTGTCTTATTATACTTTGATATCTTATATTTATGGCTCTAAAAGTGCAAATAATCCTTTTAATGTTGAAATCCTGCAGCTGAAGCAAGGTTTTGCCTTCTATCCATTCTCTGTTTTCACAATGAAAATTTCAGAATTGTCCATTCGCTTCCGTTGAGAATTAATGGTAATCACATGATTTCTATTTATTCTGAGCTAATAATAATGTCATAAAGATATGACTACTGGAAATTATTGCCTTTCTCACTACTCACACATCATACTTGCTGCTAAAGTATAAATATTTATGTCTGAAATGTAGTTGGTTTGTTGTCAAGTTATAATAATGGTAAAACTTTCATGACCTTTGAGCATGATGCACATATCAATATTTCTTTAATTATTTCAGTGTTGATGAAATAGTGATCATTAATACTAAAGGAATAATCAGAATTAAATGAGAATCTGCTATATGTGATATTTTGTTAATTTAAGCAGTGTATTTGGGTTATGACTAGAAGTATGTCTCAGCTTGACTTCCCTCACTAACTCCCATCACAGATCTTATTCTTTTCTGCTCAGAGTTTCTACCTGGTTTTACTGACTGGATTTTTATTAATAAAGGTGATTAAACTATTCCCTTTCCACATACAAGAATTACTTCTGACATTTATTTTTTTTATGCATGTTGGCATTTCATTTCTCACAGCAGTAATTATACCTGAATCCCTTACACCTGCTCAAGCACCAATTAACTATTATGTCCTTGCATCCAATTAAATTTTTCAGTAGTGGTTAATTTTTTTTAATTGTGCTATGTGGTACAATCACAGATTGAATACTACTTTTCAGAACATTTGTAAGTGTCCTTCATCAGAATTTATTTTGATCAATGGTGAAGGAATCTTATAAACTTTGAATCTCTGATTAATAGATGATACATATATTATCCACAATCATTAAAGGTTTAATTTTCAAATTTATTTATTGATTAAAATGTCTAAAATTTAGACCACATGTTAAATCTGAAACAGAAGCCTCTGTCTGCCTAAAGATTTCTTGAGTGTGATAATGGGTCACTGCGTATCAGAATTACGTATCTGTATTAGAAGGAATTGCCATTCAGAGGATAAAGTCTGCTTCCTGTCTATTCCTCGAGGGAAACCATAGCATTTGATTTTGGAATTAAGAGCAGCATTATACTGCAAACAACCAAGAAGGCTGGAGTGGCACAGGCATGGGGACATTTTTGACCTGGTGAGCACTTGACCTTATGATATATGCGATGTTCCCATTTGTAATTGTCTACATGTTAAATGTCATTTAGTGAAAAGATCAAATCAAATATTACTAAGTACCAGTACTTCACCTTGTGCCTCTCAAACTCAGACCTGTGCTGGAATTTCAAAGTAAGCCCTCCCAGGTTGCAGCTGAAGGAGTCTGATGTGGGCTGTATTCACAGCTTGCTGAACTCCAGGGGCTCCCTGTCCTGGAGTCACTCTGGCAGCAGTGACCAGAATACTCTCCAGGGGAAGGCACTGTGGAGTCTACATTTTAGTGAAAGTCATAGTGACTCAAATGCAGAACAAGATTCTGTTGAGGTAAAACCCTCTGGTACTCATTTAATGTCTGATTTATTCTCTTGCCCTTGTGGTGGTAACTTTCCTCATGGAATCCCATTTAAATTAATGAAGCTCCTCACAAAACACTTCCCTGCCCAGGTGCGTTGTGAGGCCAGGTCTGCCCTACATGACTTTGGTTTTCCCCTCCAGGTTCTCCGGTTCCCTTCAACACCAACAGGCACCCAGCAGGATCACTGTAGGAGAGAAAAGCTTAATAGCTCTCTGCCCTATGTCCCGTGGTGTTCTGGGGACCTCTGACCGTTTATTTGGTTTTATACATAGAAAGTGAGCCACCAAAAACTGGCTGAGGAAGATAAGAGCACTGATGAACACCCTCTCATGGCACAGGTACAGGAATGGCAGGTCCATGGTTGTCTCTCTGCTATCTGACCAGCTCATTCATAAGTTTAATTGCAGTCCCAAAAGCAGCAGGATGGAATGCAGTGAGGGTGAGGCCATTGCTCTGTCCTCCCATTGCAGTGGTCCATAGCGTGGTCTTGTTGTAGCAAAGAGAATGACTTTTTTCATAGGAGTTATACCAAGAATTATTTTCAATCTACCTAATCCAGGATCAATGCTGGCAGTTAAGCCTGAAGGCATTACCTAACCTTCAAGCACCATTATAATTTATATTTTGTCATTTTGCATTAAATCTTTTAAAATATAAAGAAATATTGAGGTTATAAAATAATCTAGGTGTCTGTTTAGCATCCCTTTGACATGGTATCTCAGTGAATTCCCCACCCACCCTCCCTCCTCCCTCCAGAAAATGGTTTGATTGAAAGAGCAAAAAGCTAAACCAAGTCTGTTTTATGCAACAGTACCATAGGGAGTCAAAGAAAATGAAAATATGCAAAGCATCTAAGAAAATAATTACTTTAATTGGGAAATAATTGGAAGGAGAGAAATCATTCAAGAGGAATCCTTCAGGATAATGACTCACAGGGTTTTCATAGCAAATTACAAAAAAAATCTTGGAAATTTGGTATATTATTTGTGTGTTTAAATATTTGGAATGTATTTTAAAGTTAAAATCTTAGAAAATGTTCTTGTTTCTAATCTGAACTGCCTTCCCAGCCTGACATACCTTCAAAGAATTGATGCTTATTGTTTTCTTTTGCATTTTACAAAATCCGACTACATAAAAAACCATGATTTATTGATACATCAGTTTTAAAAAGCAGTTCAGCAAAAAGCACAACTGACATGATTCCTCCCAAGCCAGAAATATGATTATTTCAGTAGTGTTAAAACAGAGTTAAAAATGTAGATTGCACAAAGCACTTTGTATACCCAAGCATGAAAACAAAGTTTCTTATTTATAGGGGGCACCTATAATAAAAATAAGTGAGAAAAGTCTTTCATGACAGCGATCATTGTTTTTTAAAGGATTATTTTTAAAGTAATCATCACTGATATTTAGAAAAATAATAAAAAAGAAAACCTTTGCAAGTTTTCCATCCTACTTGTTCATGCAACTGTGTAATACTCTTTAAAGCATAAAAATATTTAACAGGCACCTGGATTTCAATAAATTTTTTGTGGGATGAGAGTATGTATTTCATTTCATGGACTATTTCCCTCATTGTGAATCAGAAACTCAGTCTAGGTAATTGTCATTAGGTAGATAATTGAGGAGTAACTCAAAGTTATCTCACACACAATGCGTCAGAATGTGAATATCAGTACAGGTATTATTTGTGAATAATTTAAATTAGTATATAAGTGTTTAGGAAAAGTTATTGCTACTTTCAGTGGCGACTCACATCCTGATGAAATCTCTGAATAAACAGACCCTCAATTTAATTTCTTCCCCCAGGGCAGATGATGGTGCAGATGTGCAGCTCCCACCTGGGCATGTTTCCCTCTGATACAGGCACGCAAGAAAAAGGAGAAATGCAGATTTAATTTAATGAAAAAAATTTTTTTTATGAGTTGCTCTTCTTCTATACAGTTTTCTTCCCTAAAAGATTAATACCTAGATGTGCTTTTTATTTGGAAGCCATCCCCCAGAGGTTTTGGAAGACGGGGCTGTAGCTGATTAGACTTCATACTTAAAAGGGAGCTCTTGTTGCAGTTGACTTTTAGAAAATCTTCCTCTACTTAAAGGGCCTCCCTTCTGTTCTTGCAGTCTTATATCAGATTACAAGAGGCTATATAAAAAAGGAGAGATTATGCAATATTTTACCACTTCAACTAAAATGCATTTCATATTAATTCTTCAGTACTATATATCCCTTTCATAGTCATATTTCACAGTCACCATAAAGAAATTCAGGGTTAGATTGTACCTCTCAAGGTGACTTGTTCAGGATAAAGGCAGCTTTTATTGTGTTTCAGCTCTTTGTAATGCATGTACAAGGCAAGTAGGGTTTTATCAAAAGAAAAATATTTCTGTTTCGTGCTTTTTTTCTCATAGCAGAAAGCCAGACAAACAGAGAACTATTGAACTTTCACTTTCTCAAAGAAAACTTGCTGAGCAATTGAGGAAGAATAGCTTTTTCTAAAACCAGTTTGTTTAGATTCCATTTGGTTAAGGGCTTTTTGTTTGCTTTTGTTTTTTCCTAGCTCATTTCATTCTAGTGAAATTTTCCTTAGTTTAGTTGAAAGAAATTTTTCCTTAGCATCAGTCTTTTCCAGAATTTTTCCAATTTTTTACACCTTCAAGCTTATCTGAAAATGATTTGTTTAAATTCCTTTTGTTTGGGGTTTTGGGTGTTGTTTTTTATTTGATTTTGGTGTTGGTTGTGTTCCTAATATGTTTCATTCTAGTGAATTCCTTCTTAGCTTAGTGAAATGAATTTTTCCTTGGCTTCAATACGTAACATCACATTTCTTTCTATAAAAGTGTGAGAGCTTACAAGAGCATTTCTGAGTCCCCTATCTCCCCTCAAGCCCAAGGAAGATTACATTCAATGCACCTCTTATTTCCAAGCCACAGAACTCTGAGGGAGAAACATTTTTGTTTACAGAAACTTCTGCGTGCATCGGAGAGAAGTCAGGCCAAATAACAGGCAAACCTCAACTATATAAATACCCTTTGCAGATAGTTTGAAGGTATGAAGGCATAAGCATTTCTAATATATGTAAAGCCATAATCCTTAGCTTTTCTGAATCATCTGAGAAATTCTGCCTGGTTCCTGAAGGCTGGCTCAGCCTCTGGCTCAGGGAGGCGATACTCAGAGGTTTTGGAGCTGCAGGTGGGTGCAAACAGCACAGCGAGGCCCCTGCTGCTGCAGGACAGTGGTGCCTGAGCAGCCAGGGGGTTTGGTGTCCCCGCTTTGTCCCTTGCAAACTTACTTAAGACTGCACAGGACAGGATGCAGGTTAGTGTGACCCACCCTTTTGAAGCAGAAGAGAGGGCTTGAGTAAGATGAAATAGCAGCAATGAAAGTTATTCCGAAAATCCACGGTGGAGAATTACCTCGACTTTCCTGGAGACAGTGGGAGAACTTACCAAGACATCAAAGAAAACAAGCAGTTAAGTCAAGCAGAGGATCCGTATCACTAGATTTTTTTTTCTTCAGAAACCAAAATTTGCTCAGAAAGGGCCTAGAGATGATTCAAACCCTTATTAATTCCCAGCAAATCCCATGTTAGTGCTCTATAATAAAAATATTTGAGTACATTTGTTGTGTTAGTAAGATAACCAGGTGCCTTAGAAGTGCCTTTGGGAGTAAAATTCCCTCTAGATGTATCAGATGTAAGCATCCACTTTACCTGGTGTATTTTGGCAAAGTAGCTTGCTGTATTTTTTTCATTTAGAAATAACTGGGATTGTTTAAGTATTGGAATAATGTGGGAGACAATTAGAAATTTTAACAAGCATTACATAGCCCTAAAGGTGTTTCTTGGCTCAATAAACTCACAATATTTTTATAAGAGATATTTAACTTATATTTATTTAAGATATTTTCTACCTCTTCTGACTTGCATGGTGTCTCAAATTATTACTGAAATGCTGAGTGAGAGATTATATTAGTTCTTGCATATTGGACTGATCTGACAGTGAATTCTCTTAAAGCACATCACATTGTAGCTCTTGATAAAATACAGCTCAGAATTTCACAATTTCATTTTCTTCATCATTTCCATTCCCAGTTCAGTTAGTCTGAATTGCATGAAAAATAATTTTATTTTGCTTGCCCTTTAACTTGCCTCACAAGAATTCTTCCCGCTTTGCATGCACGAAGAACCCATCTGTACTTTCCTTTTCTGCCTGAGCAGGAAGGGTGAAATGGTCCCATCAATTACTTCTCTAGAAATAATAGCAAAGAAAGGTCAACCTCAAAGTTTCATTTTCTCAGGTACTCGTCTTAAGTTTGATTCTGAGGTTTATGAGGCTTTAACCCATGAGGCTATAAACCTCCTAGGAGCCTGCAGTGCCCTGCTGCTTGTGTCTAGGTCTGACTGGCTGTGATTTTTAGCAGGGATTCCAGCAGCTCAGTTCATAAGCATTTATCACTAATTTATAAACACTTGTTTACCCCAAAATGCCGCTACTAGTGAAAAAATTATCATTATCCTCAAATAAATATCAAGGATATAAGGAATATTTTTCGTGTGATTTCCTCACGTAAATGTCTCAGAAATGTAATTTTAGATAGAAGCCTGCTGCAGACAGGAGGAAGTAGGACTTTCTGTGCAACGGGAAGAGTTTGATCTCAGGTGCATTGGAAGAGGAACCATGAGTGGACAAGACAAACCCTCCAGCCAGACTTGCATCAAGATGGGATTACCTGTTGAGCTGCACTTGCAGTAACTAGAGCTTGCAGGCACTTCAGAGATGGATAGGAGGTCAAATGGTGTCTGTGTGAGTGAACTGAGGGTTCAGGTAACTTTGCGTGTGACACAGTTTCTCACTTGTGCAATTTAGGAAGCACCACTGAGTGACTGCAGCCAGCTAATGCTCTGAAGGCTTGTGCACCTCCCTTCCTCTGAGGGTTTGTGCTCCTAGCCCTTGCTATCTCTGCTTCTTTCCAGAACATCAGGGATTTTGGGAGAGCCATGGCAGTCTTTTCACCAAATTGCCACTATTGTCATTTTGATAGTCATGGCATCAAAGGTGATGAAACATACCTACTCACAAGGCCTTCATACATGCACAGCCTTTCATTAAAAGAAAAGCTGTCCTATTAATTTGTCTATCATTATTTTGGATGAATGTGCTAAGAACCAAAAGAATAATTGATACCTGAGATATGCTACATAACTTTAAAATGCAGTGTGTTCAAATTGCAATCAAGGGTAAGGAACCAGACCAAAAGCTCTGTGCATTGCATGATGCAAACTCAGGAACTGACTGTTCGTCCAAAATATAAGAAATATATATTCTTATATATATGTTCTTAAAATATAAGAAATATAATAAAAATTGTATTACTAGTTTAGTTACAATGATGCTAACACATACAGTTGAAATTAACCAATTACGACCATTTCTCATTTATAATACAATTGTTGAATACAGATTTCTATCTATCCCTGTCTCTTTTACACACACCTCTATTTTTTCTGGGTTAGTTGATTGATGGAGTTACTGTCCTTTAAAAAATGAAATAGGGGAATGTAGTTGTACCATGGATCCAGAATCTGAGGTGCTTCACTGACAGTGAAATAGTGGTTATAGTAGCACTTCTTCCTCCTCCTTTCTGGTGTCACTTGATGTTATTTGTATGTGTTTACCAGCCAATTTATTTTCTCTTCAAGGATCTGCAAATTCCATGTTATCATTGGGTTTTAGTATATATACTGTGTTTTCCATGTGTGGAATACTTGACTTTTAGTCTTTGTTATCCCTGTATCCAGTACTACCCTGGTCTGCCGCCCTAAGGCTTCTGATGCCATCCTGCTCTTGCACTTTTAAGGCCCATTCTGTATCTTGTGCCTGAATTTCTGAGGACTCCTGTTTATCTTCAAAATCCTAGAGCTGTTCTTTCCCGATAAAGTAGCATTACATTAGCACAATCAAGTCAAGCACAGTCTCATTCAAGAGTACTCAAGGGTTTGTGTAACAAAAATGAATGCTCTACAGGCAGATCTATTTGTATACTGATATCTTTTTGTAACTACATATTATCAATACCTAATAGTTATGGCAGTATCCTTGTTATCAAAATTGCTTTACCAGAGGAGGGATTTTAGTCACTAGAAATGGAGTTGCTATTTAAAAAAGTTTATAGTGTGTTACTTTTGGGGTTTATAACTTGTCAGTGTGAGTTAGTAGCTTCTACAGCTAAAAGCAGATTTGAACAGTTGAACTCAAATCTTTGGTGCACTTTGCACATTGTCAAAAACTGTATAGGATTAACTGTGGAGTAATTCTCCTTGAGTGCATTGCATGTGCAAAATTCATTGGTAGGAAGTACTGGGATGCTATTTCTAACTCATTGACTCCAGCTTATTTTTATTACAAACATAATTTAATTTTGGTCACAAACTCATCAATTGTTTAAAATCCATTTATGTTTTGCATAGGTATTTGCACCACCTTAAGCAAGTTGGTAACACAGAGCAAGGGCAGCCCAATATGTCTATTACTAAGCCCTCTTCCATTCAAGATCAGACATTTTGACAGTTACATATTTGAAATATGATTTAGAATTCCTTACTGAAATCTGTAGACTGGATCCATTAGAAGAAAGAGCTATAAAAATAAAGTACTGGGAAGGAGTAAAACTTGTTTCAGAAAAGAAGGAGAACTGGGAAACAAGCTTCTAAGAGCTGTATTAGTGGGAGGTCTTCAAGGTAATAGAGTTTGAACTAATTTTTGGAAAGAGTATTTGAATAAATTTGGCAAAGAGTTGAAAAAGAGTTAGTGAAAGATTTAAAGGCATTAAAATGTACTAAAGCTTACAGCATTTGATGGAAAAATAGCATCATCAAGACCTGTTGGCAGAATACTCCCCTGGTATTTTGAGAAATCTGCTTTAAAAAGTCAACTGTTCTTCAGACCTTTAAGTACCAGTCATCAGTTCTCTTAGTCCAGCAAACAAATATTCAGGGAGCTATGGAAACTTAAAATTCTGATTGAGAACCACATTGCAAATAGGTCATTAAACCAACTTACTGCATCTCCTGCCTCCTGTAGTTCTTTGTTCAGCAAGTGCAAAGTGTTCTTTGCTTTCAACTTGTCTGTTTGACAAACACAGTTATGGTAAATCCAAAGCAACTGCACTTAATCTCTGCCTTGCTTGGAAGTTTTCATTGTTTTTCCAGACTTGATGCAGACATCGTGTACTTGCAAGCTTGTATGCTTTCTCTGCTATTTCAGCTGCTCTAATATACTAGCTTACATTTGTTTCCCTTGGAAAAGACAAAAATTGATACAAGAGATGTGTTTCTGCTATCCTGGCTGGTAGAGTTATATGGGGATAAGGATGGAAAATTTGCATGCAACATAAGATTCCAGGCCTGCAAGCCTTAGCAATAGTTTGGGATCCCACACAAAAGCAGAAATGTGAAATTTAAAACAAGACTAGAAGGTGTTGGAAATTCACCATTATTTAGAGGGATGAGGGCTATAAATGCTTCTGTAGCCAAGGATAAAGGACTAAAATAGAAAACAGCAGAAGGAAAAAACTACCCTATTTAGCTCGCACATTTCTATTTCTGCTGTAGGAAACAGAGAGGCTGTGATCTACTGTCTATCTACAGATACTAGATGGACAGTTTCTGACAAGAAAGAGGAAAGGCATCTTGCAATGGCTGCACCCAGTTCAGTGAAAGCAAAGAACTAGTCAGGCACATTTTGATGAGGACAGAAAGCCTTCTGCAGACCTAACTCAGAAATATCTTCCAGTCACATAGACCTAAGGACGTCACACAAAAGGGTAGATGTTTAATGTTTTGGTTTAGTTTATCTGAGATGATTATAAACTTTGAGAGTGTAACATGCTGTCTGCTACTATGGTTATTCTTGTAGCTATTAAGGTAATGTTTTAAGTCGCTTCCAGAGGAGAAAAGTAGCCACAGACATGCGTATGATGAAAGTGGGAAAAGCCCACCTGCCTTCAGAGGAGCACATTCATCTCTGATTAGAAGATTAGGAACAGGAGAGCACACCTGATCAACACATGGCTTAAAGACTGGTGCCATCAGTGGAATTTAGGCTTTTTCAATCCTGGGTAGTTTATATAGCAACAGTTTTGTTGGAGACATATGGAAATCACCTGTCTAAAAGGGCAAAAAGGATTCTAGGTCATGAGTTGGCAGGGTTAATTGAGCGAGCTTGAAACTAGTTTTGAATGGGGAAGGGGAATAAACCAGATGAGCCTGAGAGCAGCATGCCAGTGTTGGGGGTGAAATCGATGGCCAACTCAAGTGCACAATGAACGCAGCATGGGTAACAAACAGGAGGAGCTGGAAGCCTTGTGCAGCAGGAAAGATATGATGTCAACACCATCATGGAAACATGGTAGGATGACTCACACAGCTGTAGAGCTGCAATGAATGGCTACAAGCTCTTCAGAAGGGACAGGCAATGGGGCACCTTTTGTGTTAGGGGATGTTTTAATTGTCTACCATTGTACTGACAGTGACAAAAGAGTTGAGTCTTTATGGGAAAGAATCGGGGGAAAGGCTAACAGGGCAGATATCCTAGTGGGAGTGTGTTATAAACTACCCAGCCAGGGTGAAGAGGCAGGTGAAGTATTCTATAAGTGGCCTGCTGATGTTCCATGATCACTAACCCTTGTTCTTATGGAAGACTTTAACCTGCTGGATGTCTCAACACACAGAGATAGAGGCAGACTAGGATATTCCTGAAGTGTGTAGAAGGTAATTTCCTGACAGAGCTGGCAAGCAAGCCTACTAGGGGTGGGACCCTACTAGACCTGCTGTTTACAAACAGAAAACGGCTGGTGGGAGATGTGGTGGTTGGAGGCTGTCTTGGGCACAGTGACCATGAAATAATAGGGTTTGCAATTCTTGTTGAAGTAAGGCAGGTGGTCAGCAAAACCTCTGCCTTGGACTTCCAGAGGGTGGTCTTTGGTCTGTTCAGGACATTGGTCCAGAGAGTCCTTTGGGAAAGAGACCTTAACAACAAAGGGGTTCAGGAAGGCAGGACATACTTTCAAAAGGAAATCTTAAAGGTGCAGGAGCAGGCTGTGCCTATGTGCCAAAAAACAAGACATTGTGGAAGAAGACTGGCCTGGTTGAACAGAGACCTTTTGCTGGAACTTGGGAAAAAAAGAGAGTTTATACCTTTGGAAGAAGGGGCAGGTAACTCAGGAAGAGTACAAGGATGATGTTAGGTCACATAGAGAGAACTCAGCTAGAATTCAATGTGGCTGCTGCTGTGAAAGATAATTAAAAATGGTTCTGTAGATACTTTAACAATAAAAGGAGGGCCAAGGAAAATCTCCATCTGTTGTTGGATGTGGAGGGGACCATTTTCACCAAGCATGAGGAAAAGGCTGAGGTACTTAATGTCTACTTTGCCTCGGTCTTTAACAGAAAGGCCGGTTATCCTCAGGGCAACCAGCCCTCTGAGTTGGTAGATGGGGATAAAGGCTCCCTGCAATCCAGGAGGAAGTAGTTGGTGACCTGGTGAGCCACTCAGACGCCCACAAATCTATGGGGCTGCATGGAACTCACCTGTGGGTACCGAGGGCATTGGTGGAAGAACTCATCAAGCCACTCTCCATCATTTCTCATCAGTCTTGGTTAACTGGAGAGGTCCCGGACAACTGGAGGTTATCCAATGTGATGCCCATCTACAAGAAGGTTTGGAAGGAGGGTCTGGAGAAGTCCATGCCTGTCAGCCTGATGCTGGTGTTATGGGAAGGTTATGGAACAGACCACCCTGAGTGCAATCACATGGCACATAGAGGACTGTACTGTGGAGAGAAGAGCGTTAGAGGCTGTACAGCCGGCCATAAAGCAAAAGGGAGACTCTGCTCATATTGAGTTTAAGTGAATGCCAGTAATCTGTCAGAAACAGTAACTACCGGTAGTCCCAGCTACAGCAAAAAACATCTGAAGAAATGTGAGGGAAGCACTAGGCCCAGAGCTAAACTTTATGCTCTCTCTGTAGGTGAGAAGAGGAACTGAACTTTCCAAAAGATAATTACCTTCCTCTTCATGGACTACATGGGGATCCTGGGAAATAAATCTTTTAACGTACGTACTTCAGAACAACATCTAATCAATTGTATGTCATATTTATCTAATCACTTGCTAAAATTGGTATCCTAGTTGTTCTCTTCCCAGGTGTTTAACTGTCAAAATAGCAATGACATTATAAATATCTGTGCTTCATGGACACAAATGCAGAAAAAATGAAATGCAGAATTGTAAATCAGAGAGTGCAATGTGGTTATACAGTACCAAGATTTTTAACCTCTGACACCTACTTAGCAGCTGTCAGAGTAAGAGTAACAAGGAGTAATTTCTGCTGGTGAGAGATGATAGTTCTTCTCCTTATGTTTGTTGATATATTTATCAGACTAGGGACAGCCTGAATGTCTAGACCTAAAGAATGACTTTGGCTTTCACTCTCTCACATCCCATGGGTAGGAAGGTGCTCTGCAATAGGATTGCATGGACTGTATCTATTTTGCAGGTAAATAGAAGTCCACAGGGCTGCCAATTCAGGTACTACCAGGACCTGTGTCTGCACCAACCCCAAAAATATTTGCTCTATATCTACAGTGTCATACTCATTGTCTCTTGCCTTTTCTTACATTTTTAAAACCTCTACAAAAATAAAAAAAACAGCCACTAGATTAACCAGTTAATCTGTATATAATAACAAGAGGAGGTTCAGCAGCATGATTTTCTCTTACTATTAGGAAAATTACTGTTAAAAGCCACCACCACAATTTACAATATGGGAGTACTGCTTGTGTGTATAATAGTTACTTTACTTTTTCTGACGCATTAATCCCAGAAGAACTATAGCATTGCACCAATGATGCTGCACTTCCAGCTAAGATACCAGGACCATGGCAAGAGTGCTAAGGCATATGTGCTAGTAAAGAAATGTGGTAGTTTGAATAATTTCAGCTAATAAATCAGTTTAATTTTAGATTAGCACTTGGTTACTGATAAAATTTTGCCTGTTCCCAGGATCATCTTCCGATTTGTAGACATCGACATTACTGAGGTCGATTTGTGCCTGCCTGAAGATAAGCTATAACTTGGACTTAAGCACTTTGCTTTCCAAACACGCACACTAGTAAACCATACAGGTGACTTTTAAAAACTTTACTTTTTTTTTTTTTTTTCTCTTTTCCCTAGGGATAGATTTTAAAAGCAAGATTGTTTCAGTATAGTGATTTTTTTTTACCAGATTGCTTCTCCAAGGAAAATTTGACAATATTTCAGGGAGTATTCTTACAGGATAAAAGCTTATCTTGTTGTCTTGAAACACCTCTAAATAAGAAAAAAAACCATTAACAGATATACAGTAAGATTGCACTAGGTATATCAAGTAACACATCCACCACTTTATGCTATCTAAGCTCTATTTAGATGCAATTTAATCTATGGATTTGTGTTCAATACACTCTTAATCATCAATGGCTTGAATAAGATTATTAACTCATCTGTCCACAACAGATGCAGTGTGTTAGGTCACAAGTTGTCACAAGATTGAAAATTTATATGCTTGTGAACAGGCAGCTTAGTCTGAGTCCAAACAAGAAATAGGTGCTCTAGGCTAAAACAGTCCCATAAGGTTCCAGCCAGAATACTTGCTCCTAGCAAGAGTCTCCATCATTCCAAAAAAGCTTTCCTTCTTTAAAGACAATTAGTGTTTATTCACAATGACAAAATTGTTCTGTGATATCAAATTTGACTGGGAACTACACCACTGCTATTCAAGAGTATTTTGCAATCACTGTTTTTTGTACAGCTATGACTCACTTTATCTGGGCTTGCACAGGGACTGCTGCTTGGCACAAAGTGACTGTGATTCAAAGCCAAGAGATAGCAGGAATGTCTTTACCATTGGTGCTACATTTATGCCTGGTTCTGGCCAGGACAGGGTTAATTTTTGCAGTAGCCTGGAGGCATCATGGCCAGGGCCCGGATGTTGTTTGATACCACCTCAAGTCATTGCCCTGGCTGAGGTGAAAGAGACTCTCTCTTCTGGGGAGGAAGGGTTCCTCTTGGTTGAGTAAATGTGGCGGTCAGAGTGGTTCAGTATTTGTTTATTGTTGGGGGGTTTTCATGTAAATTGTTTATTTTTTATACTTTCTGTTATTACTGTTGTTGCTCTTTGTGTTCTCATCTCACTGCTGCTTCCAGTAAACTGTTCTTACCTCAGCCCGTGAGGGGTGTGGGAGGGGAAGCAATGTGTGGTTTTAGTGAGAACACTGAATGGAAGAATATCATTCCTAAGCAATAGACCCAGCGTGTGGGGCTAAAACAAAGCTGAACAAAAGCAAAGTCTCTCATTCTTGCCATGATTTCCCTAGAGAGCATAGCTGGTCTTCAGGTGATGCTCACAACCAGGCTATAAATGTCAAAAACCTGGAGGCAGGACTTTATCAGATGACAATGTAACAATCTACTGGAAGCAACTTGTGGAATGAGCAAAGGTAAACAAGCTTCATGATGGACATAAAACTCTGCAGAATCACAACACCGAAAAGAATGACTGCCTTTATACCTTCCTGTCTTTTTTGTTTTTCCATAAGATTTTCTACTCAAACCCTACACTTTTGACTAAGTGGATCGTGTGCAACCAGCTTTGAAATTTAATGAGGTAGTTTAAGAAATTATACAAAATCTGATACTATAGTGGCTACTTTGAAAAATGTTTGGGGTGAAAAAGTAGAGGTATGAAAAAGGACGTAGAGGTATGGTTCTCTGAAGAGAATCTTTTCATAGCAGAAACAGGGTGATGCAGGAAGAGCTGCAAACTCTGCTGTAAATAGACATCCAAGTCCTGATATAGATCTGGAAGGAAGTAGGGACTATTATAGAATATTCTGAGTTGGAAGGGCCACAGGAATCACCAAGTCCAAGTCCTAACCCTGCATAGGACAGGCCTAAGAGTTACACCACGTGCCTGAGAGCATTGTCCAAATGCTTCTTGAACTCTGTCAGGCTCGGTGCTGTGACCACTTCCCTGGGGACCCCCTTCCAGTGCTCAGTGCGCCTCTGGGTGAAAAATCTTTTCCGGATATCCAACCTAAACCTCCCCTGACTCAGCTTCATGCCATTTCCTCGGGTCCTGTCACTGGTAATGAGAGTGAAGACATCAGTGCCTGACCTTCCACTTCCCCTCATGAGGAAGCTGCAGACTGCAATGAGGTGTCCCCTCCGTCTCCTCTTCCTCAGGCTGAACAGACCAAGTGACCTCAGCTGCTCTTCTTAAGGCTTCCCCTCCAGACCCTTCACCATCCTCGTGGCCCTCCTTTGGATGCTCTCTAATACTTCAATGTCTCTGTTATATTGTGGTGCCCAAAACTGCACACTGTTCCTCAGCTATGGAACACTGTCAAACTGCACAAATGGCAGCTTCTGCTCGACACCTGCCATAAGCTTGCGGGACACCGAGACTGGCAGCTAATAACATTCTGCAGCCTTAGTAATACTTCCTAAAAAAAAAAAAGGTGAGTCTCCAGGTGCGCACTCTTTTGCCAGGAGCTAATGAGCATTTAATGGCAAAAAAAAGAGTAGTAGTTTAGAAGAAATACTTTAAAGTAAAGGAGATATGAAACACAATAGATTAGAAAATTAAATTACATTTTATTTTATTAAATCAGATCAAATAATGATTTTTTCAGACTAAATAAAGAATCTGTTTTACATGGCTAATACAGTGTGATAACTGAAGTGAAGCTTCACAAAAACATGCAATGCTTTTAACAGCTATTAGGGAAATCAAAGACTCTCACATACAGAGTATGATTTGCAACACAGCTGAAGCAGAAGATAATATAAGTATCACCAATCTTGACAGTGGTATAATTTTAGGAGATACTTTCAAGAGAATGGTTGATTTACTCCACAGAAGGATCATTCTTAAGAATAATAGTCACCAATGATGCAAACCAAAGCAGCTGTTTCATCAGTCTCCAATCAAAAGGGTGAATTGTTATTGATAATCATAACTGATAATGGCCTTCCTGAGAGCATATGATAAACCATAAGATAATTCTTCCACTTTCAAAAATAGTTGATTTCTATGTTATTCACTAGAATTATCTCTGCACAGCAACAATTTTTTGTCATGCTAGAATTATGAATTTTCATCATATGCAAATGCTAGAATATGCAAGTTGATGATTAAAGACAACTGCAGAAAAAAGAGTCTGTCTAGGAGCAACAGACCTAAGACTAAGGGTCTTCTAGTCCTACTTTCTGGTATTGTTTGAGTGAGAAAATTATTCTTCCAGGGGACGTGTTTTAAAAAAATAAAAATCAAAGCAATTTCATATTGATGATGGAATGAAGTAGTTTTGAAAACATACCATGAAGTACGTCTTTAAAATATTGGCAGATTTCTACATTATGACACAATGGAAAATGCATATATTCTTTAACTTCTGTGCTATCCCAATGCTGCTAAATGCTGAAATGTTTGATATCATCAACATCATCAACAAATGATTTTTGATAACCATCACAATCTCATGAGGACCTGTCATAATAGACTACTTAGGAAGGTTGGGGTTTTTTTCATTTTCTCTCAATAATTAAATGTGGAAGCAGTGCTGGTTTTACATGAAGTATTTTGACCTATTCCTACAGCTGTAAATCTATTGACCTGACATCTGAGTTTACACCAAGGTATATCGTAGGACAGTTCTATTTGATTATGTAATGAATATCAAATAACAATTAAAATAATTTGAAGCTCAGCCAGATTTCTGGTTATTTCCCTAGTAAGCACAGGAGATACTTGATTATTGTGATGTATTCAATTTGGAAATTAAGCATTTGTTTTCTAAAGTGTAGTATAGTAACCAATAATTGGAGGATGGAAAAGGAACCTTAAGGAGAAAAATAAAGATGCAAAAGAAAAGGACACATTTAGTGCAATTTTAGAGCCCTCTGTAAAAGGCAGCAAAATGCTACCTAATATACCAAAAAGCAATCTCCAAATATCTGAGACTTTTGTTAAAATTGAGAGGCCTAGAGGTCAATTAATAGCAATTGTAGAAGTTCAGCAAGTGACATAATATGTTGCAGAGATAGCATTAATGTTCTGGACAGAATTATTTCACCCTTCCTTTAGATTTGCTATAGGATTCTGTTACCAAGAGTTTAAATTGTCATTCTGGAGAAAATGTTTTTCAATTATCAGACAGACCAGTGCTATAAAGAGACCTTTTTATCTCTTGTGCTTTGCAGATTAAAAAACTTCTTATACTCTAAGGAGGATTGCTCAGGATAGGGTATACTGAAAATCCACTTTCAACTTTCAACAAAGGCTGAGCCAAGTATCAACCGAATCTTTTTGAAACTGGAAAAAGTACAGACCACAGTCTTTGCCTGCCCCATTATTTTTCATTTTCACATGTCTTTGTCCTCCTGATCTGGCTGGAACAGTAAGTGCTCACAGTAGTCAGGTAGAACAGCTGCCCTGTTAGCCTCTAACAAAATAAGACCAGACAGATAATCAAATAGTATTCTCCTGAGAGCATCCTATAAGCTGTGAAATGATTCTTATTAACCATTTAAAAGGAATTTTTGTCCTACCTGGAGACAAGAGGAATCAGCTAAAAGAAATGATTTCTTTGCTACATGACTTCAAACTATGGGAGAACGTGGCATGCTGTTTTGCCATGATTCATGCCAGGGTCCTAGTCCTCTAATAATTCACTGTGGCTTTGGCTATATTGGCAAACATTGTGGTGAAATAGAAACAGATCTTCAGAGGCAATCCGTTGGTACTGAAAACCAAGTACCCAGAGTAAGTGTGATTTGGAGGGGATTTACTTTAGATAGCACCAATCTAGTTCCATAGACAGAATACCCTTTAGGGTGGAGCACACGATGTTCCAGCAATCCTAAGTATGTAAGCACATCCAAAAAGATGCTGCAATCACCTTCATGTACTCCAAGGCCCACTTCTGGATTGAATGCTCCTCATTTGAACTGAAGTGCCAAGGTATACCACGTACTCCTTGTACATCTGCACCACTGGGGTTCACTGGGTTGAACTGTGTCGCTTCCTTGGTTGGGAAAATGGAGCACAGACTGGAGAAGAGTGTGAATAGTGCTCACTGCTGCCCTTGACATTGGAGTAATCCAAGCTTCCTAAATGAACTAGAGTGCATCTTGGTGTCCCAGCACCTGTAAGACTCCATGCCTTCTCTGCAGCGTGCACATGCCTCAGACTTGGAAGTATCCCTCTGCTCGCTGGTCACCACATTCCTTATCACAGTCTGCTGCCTCTGAAGATGTGTCTCGACAGATGGGAAATCCAGGCTCCTGAGAAATCCAGGGTCCTGGCCTCTGTTTTCTAGGAAATTGTCTGAGAGGTGAGGGAGAGGCAAAGGTTAAATTGTGCTCTTTGGGTGAAGAAGAGTTAGGGATTGTGGATTTATGCCTTGTAAAACAGCAAAAATCAAAACGTATTTATTTGCTGCTTGCTGGCTCATGTTGAAAATACTTGAAGGTCTAGTGAAAGACAATGATGATAGTAATAGACCAAGGGAATGTTTGTGATTTGAAATTATCTTTCTGTACCTAAGCATTTCAGCCTAGTTACTGTAGATCTGCCTACACTTCAATTTGTTTTTAATTTCATCATAGCTTAAAGGAAGAGGAAGTGTAACATGCTAAATGTAAAGGAATATAATCTTATATGCTGTAACACTTCCCCTTCTCCTGGATGCAAAGATAGGTGCAGTCTTCTTTCTTCATCGATTGTTCTCTACTTGAGATTATTTTTCTCACTTAATTTTTAAGTGCAGCTAAAGCAGTGCTGTTAGTAATCATTTTAATGAGTAATGTGTGTGAGAAGTTAAATCAATGTATTGGAGATGAAATCTTAATTGAAATAGTATTTAGTTATGGGAAATGAGAGTTTTATAATTTATTTGCTATTAAGATGTTGACTGTTTCACTGAAAGCAATTATTTTGTGGTTTTAATCACAATATAAATGTGGCACTGAAGTTACATTTCTGCATTTTTCTGTTCTCCTTCTGTGGATATCCACCACCCTCAAATTTAAAATGCCCATTTTAAAAGGCCAGTGCCAAAATGTTTGCATTCATTTTCTTTGTTCTTGAGATGTTTTTTTGGAACATCTATTGCAACACTAGGCTACTATGCTGTTTAAGATAGTTTTCTTGATTTATGTTAAACAAGCGGTAGGATAAGAATTATTACACATATTTAAAACCACTTTTTCTGAATTTCCCTAAGAAGAATGGAACTCTTTTCATTTGGGTTGCAGGTTTTAAATACCATGCATATGACTCTGTACTTATGGTTGTGCTTAATCAAACAAAAGCATACAAATGGCATGTGTGTACTTTTTGAAAATGTCCCTGACCGTGACAGGGGGTTGGACTTAAAGGTCTCTTCCAACCTAAACTATTCTATGATTCTATAAATCTAAGGTATGAAGTACCCACAGGAAATTGCTTTGTGAATTCACAGTTAAGGTCTACATAAGCAATTTCACCAAAACATTGTTTTGTAAATCTACTATTTTGAAGATATGACTCTTAGGGTCCTTGAGCTCTTGCTGTTCTGTGTGCTTTTTTTTCAGTGGAGAACAGAACACCATAATAATTTTTATTTCCCTCTCCACACATGGGATAACTTTGAGCTCAGTAGGGTAAGTGCTCCTTCCAGAATTACATGGGAGCCATCAGCTTCCCTCAAGCACAGTGAATGAAGATTGGCCATCCACTAAGGCTAGGTTTTCAAAGCTCTTATGCACTCAAAATGGTATGTAGGCACACAAATCTGACATCAATCTCATATATTCCTGTCAGGGAAGTAGCTATAGCCAAGAGAAATACAGCAGATGAAGGATGTCAGCTATGTAAAATACATTATGAGTGTTTTTAACTTCCTTTGTGGTCTTGAACAACTGAATTTTGAAGAATCAAAATCTCTTCAGTATTAAGTGTGAAGCCTCCCAGGTGAAAAATACAGAGATATTAGCTATTTATATGTTAATGTGGCAGATTTTTTCCTGCTCCTTCTGTCTGGACTTCAGCTTTAAGCATGAAAATTCTTTCTCATGTCCTTTTAGATGAATCACAGATTGTAGATACCTTGAGATTGAGTAGATGGCTTCCAGACTGGAAGTCAAGAGCTTGTGCTGAGTGCTTTTGCTCCTTTTACAGTGCCTGAGGTTTGGCATATTACTATGGAATCCAACTCAATAATTACACTCTTAAGAAGTTAGGGAACTGGTGATTTACCCTGGGTGTGTTTTAGAGGTCTTTTACATTTGATTATCCTGTTATCTTGTACTTCTTAAACCTGGAGAGTAGAGAAAGATTTCCAGTGACCTTAGACAGAGTTTAGGTGTTGAGCTGCTCAAATTAGTGCTCCTCTGGGTGCTTGTGTGGGTTTTGCTCTACAGTCCTGGAGAAATTTCAGTTAAGTACATATATAACTTCTCTTGATCTTCCACTACTAGGTACCAGCAGAGCTGAGAGTTGAGATGTGATTTTACATTTAGGTACTTTAAATCTTTACCAAATTCAACCCATGAATTATTTTTCTTTTTCCATTTTTTCAGCATGCCATCGCTTCCCATATTATATTTAATATTCGACATGTGATGATTTAATCAATATATTCACCTTTTATTTCTATAGACTTAACCAAACTGAAAGTTTTGTCTGGAAATTTTTCTATTTCTTGTCTTTGAAACCATTACTTCAGTGAGTAATCAGTTAAATAAAATATCTCAAGAGTAGATTTGTAAGAACTCAACTTCTAAGCGTGGAAAGTTAATCACTAACAGAAGTCTCAAGCAGTTTCTGAGAGATGGCCTTACTTTCCTACTGACCACAGAACTATTCAGGTCCCTTAACAAGTAACCGATAGATTTAAAATATTTTTGAAAGACAGTGAATTATGAAGCCCTGTTCTTCTATTCATAGACTCATCAAATATGACTGAAGAAGACAGAGACAGGGTTTTCCTTTGCAGAAGCAATTCTCATTTGTTCCAATTTATTAATAACAGTGATGTGAATCCCACAGTTTTGCTTAACTTTGGTCAATTTACTGTTTCTGAAGTGATGCCTAGCAGGTCTGAAATGACACTACTGAATCCTTTCTTCACCTCTGTGCATTTTTTTTTTAAAGACAGCCATCTTACTTTCAGCAGCAGAAGGTGTTTTTAACAGCAAATTTAAATCCTGTTGTTATGTTAGCTGTGACAGTACCAAGCAGATGAGAAATATCTGCAGGACTTAGTAAGTAATTCACTGTCTTTCAGTGTATTATCCCGTATCAATATCTCCTTTCTTTGACACCTAACCGGGTAATTTTCCCAGCTTTTCTTCGATATTCTCTTTTCCACTTTGCAGTTTTCATTTATTGTTTCTTTTATTTTCCTTGGGAGTACAGACAATCTGAGTTCATTTCTTTCCCTTCATGTTTTCTTTGGGTGGTTAAATATTTTTTATCATTTTTTATTGCCTGTGTGCTTTCCAAAACTTTTATACCTGTTTTTCATCTAGCATTTCACTCATGGAATAATTTCTTTACTTTTCAGAGGAATAGATTTTTATTGTTTATATTAAAGTACAAGAAAAATTCAGATTTTGAACTGTCTGAAACCAGCTTGTCTGGTTTTGTGTCATTTGAGAAATCTCATTGTTGCTGCTTTTATTTTAATTTTTTTAATAGTACTTCTATGTGCCTTAGCATTCTAAACCCAGATATCAAATTAAAAATTCCATTTTCTCACTATTCAAACTACTTGTTATTTTAGCTGTAATCTTCCACCTCTTTCACTGCTGGCAAGCTTCTGGATCTACACAGGGGTGAAATTAAGTTTTTAAATAGATGCTCCAAACTGCTCATGTAGAAAGAAGATGCCTTGGAATCCTGTAAGTACATTTAAACTACTTAAGTCAAATTTTCTCAGTAGTCACTCTAATTGCATATATTTTAGTGTCAGGATGAAATTTCATAGGCTGGTAAAGAGCTTTAATGATTCCATAAACATCAGAATTCAAAGACATAAGATGCATTTGTTGCATATTTTGCAAAATGCAGTCAATTTGACAGATCAATTTATATTAAACTAAGGACCACAGCTATTTTCAGGGCAGAAGGACTTCCCAGAGAGAAAGGGACTTGAGGACGGACTGTGCTTGTCTTGCTGGGGGGGACAGCAATGCTGCTTCTTGGAGCTAGTGCCACCAGCCGCAGCAGAGGAGCTGCTTCTGCACTTACTGTGTAATAAATGCATATTCTCTCCTCTGAGCTCATGCCTTTGCCATCATGCTAGGATGCTGCCTGCTGTGTTAATCCACCAGTAAAGAGACCTCAGGTCATGCAGTAATATGTGCCTCTACCGTCTGCCAGTACCCCCAGGACTGGCTATTAATTTTCAAGTCGTTGAATTTTCACGTAATGTACTGCAGCTCTCTGAAGCATGGTGAGTTTCTTTAACCATTAAAGCAGCTGTAAGCTGTATATATAAAATAATAACCACATGATGATGTGTAAAGAAGACAAGACACTGCCTTACATCAAAATAACCACTGGATGGGGGATTATTTATATTTCTGTGCGGTGAGAACTTGACTCGAAGGTGGATGAGGATGACTATAAACCAGTTTGCTCCTTATGCCGAGAACTCGCTGCACAGATTACCACAGAGTGCCCCAGAGAGAGCTGTGAGCAGGGGCATCTCCGGGCCCGGGCATTTGGTCTGGTGACAACCAGAAGCCGAGAGAAGAAATACGCGTCGCCTAAGCGCGGGTCCCGCCGGGACGTGCCGCCTGTCCTCACGGCCGGGGGAAAGGCTGCGAGCGCGGACCCTCCGGTCGCCGCCGCCGCCGCCGCCGCCGTGCTTTCCCTGTCTCGGGTTCAGGGGGGTGTGTGGGGGGTTCTGGGGGTGTGTGTTTGGCTACTTTCCCGCGTACGTCTCCTGAGAGAGATAGGAGGAGGGAGCAGCCGAGAGGAGACAAGAAAAAGAAGGAAAAAACCCCAAACCCCTGCGTTTCGCATGCCCTGCCGCATTTCACAGCGCAGCACCACGCATCGTCCGCTTGCCGCCCCGTCGCCCCCGGGGCGCTCCGCGGCCGCGCAGAGCCGCCTGCAGCCGCCGAGCCTGCGCCGCTCGCGTCTTGGGGGCGCGGAATTCCCGCGGCTGCCCTTGCGCGCCCAGCATGCCGCCTGCCTCCAGCACGGCTTTAGGGACTGCGGCTGGAGGGCTGTGCTCCCTCTCCTGGGGACGAACGAGGGGATGGTGGATGCCACCTTCCCCGCGGTTGGGGCCGCCCTCCCCAAAATCTCTATCGTGCCGGACGCAGAGCCGCGCAGTCCCCGCGGTTGTCCGTACACATCACCCGGCGCTTCTCCCGGCTGCGGGTCTCCGCTTGGCAGGGCCAAGCAGCTGCCTCTCGGAGAGCCGCCCTCTGAGTAGTTTCAAAAATAGAAAGATTTAAATATATATGTATAGCTTTAAACATATATTTAACGTTTTATATATTCTGCCTGTTTATATTTTTATGCATGTATGTGTGTGTGTGTGTATATATATATATAACGTCTATATCATTTCCCTCTTTGGAGAAAATACCAAATCAATGCCACCCTTTCTCTCAAGCATGTTTTCCCTTCTAGTAAAGGAGGCTCCACCTCTGCTAGGGATTGATTCGCCCAGCAGTTTTTAGGATAATTTATGAAGCAACCTGATGAGCCTATTGGGCGAGTTGCTCGGTCCTTGTAGAGTGGGTTTCTACCTGTTTGGGTGTTTTATTTTATTTTTTTCCCCCCTTCCCCTCCCTCTGCCCGTGTGCCGCGGGGCGGTGGGTTTGGCAGGGTCGCTATTCCCCAGCCTCTCCGGAGAAAACCCGGGGAAGGGAGAGCCTCTTCACGCTCATGGATGCTTGGGGGGGCCCCGCGCCCCGCTGGATCCACCGCCGCGGGGCCCGGCTGCTGCTGCTGCTGCTGACCGTGCGGCTGGGGAGCGGGTGAGTACAGCGGGGACCCCCGCACCTGCCCCCGGCCGGGACGCGGCTACCTGCGCATCGTGCCCCAGGCTGAGCTCGGGGGCTCCGGGCGCGCTGGGGGCGGGGGCAGGGGCAGGGGCAGGGGCAGGGAAGGCGGCGTGTTGCACCGCCAAACTTCAACCAGAAAAGGTGCCGGTGCTGCCGCTGTGGCTCCCGCGGGCGGCTGCGGGGGGAGCCGGGGCGGGCAAAGTAAAACTTCAGCCTCATCCCACTTGTTCGCTGGGCGGGTTGGTGAGACCAGGCTCGGCTCGGTGCTGGGAAAAGCGCGTCCCCGCCATGCCGGGGGCGGCTCGGCGCATCGAGCTGCCCGCCGCGGAGCCGCCCGTCCCCGCCGGCGGCTGCGGAGAGAGGGGGCAGGAGCGCGGCTGGCGCTGCCGCCCCTGCAGCTGGTGGTGCGGAGGCTCCGCTCCCGCGGCGGTGGGACCTGCTCGCTCTGCTGGGGCCGCCAGCAAGGCACCGGCTCCTGCCTCTGCAGCTCTCGGGAGGGGCATCGGGCTCACGCGTGGGACAGAGCAGGGCATCTGCTCAAGTCCCAGAAGTTGGAAACGTGCATTTTAAGGAAGAGTTAGAAAATTGAGCTGAAGGACTCTGAAGAAACAACAGTTTGGTACAGCTGTGTACATGTGTTATTAGTACCCATAACAACGAAAAGAGATCTAGTCATTCAACTCCATTAATAATGCAGAGCTAATGTGAACCATTCCACAGGTTATACTCATAAAAATCACAAAACAGCACTGAAAGGGTATTTGACTGTTGCTCAGTGTGTCTTTTTAATGACAGACCAAGTTATCATTCTAAGAGAATATACAAATGTGTAGTGTAAAGGCTGGCAAAAAAAAATAAAAGAAAGGGAAAAAGTCTATTAAACATTTTTTAAAGTTTCTCACACTCTACACCCATTCCCCCCATTGCATGATGATTTATCAGTTTCTGTGAGGTGTGTTGATCTCAATACATCTCTCATCTTCAGAAAGCCGCTGTGTTATCCTAGTCAAAAACACCACAAATTATACTTTTCTTAACCTGTGTCTTTTATAACCTTGATATATTATGGAAATATTTTTCAAAGGCAGTGATGAAAATTATACCAGTGCAGCTGTGCATCTTCAGAATGCTTCCTAATGATCATAGTGTACCTCAGGTGTGAAAGAAATTATCAAGTGGTTTGAGAGAAAAGAATATGCATGCTAATTTATCAGTTCAAAGACCTAGTTACAAAGGAGGAGGACTAGCTAAAAAAATAATTTATTTTGCTTTGTTTGTCAAAATGTGATTGGGGTTTTAAGACTAGGTGTAGATTATTATGCATGCATCTTATTAACATTAGCATTTATAAATAAGTTGGTAAGAACTCTTCAGTGAGAAAAAGAGGTAACTTGTTTTATTCTGTATTCCAGGACACCTTGGATAAAATTGAACCTTTGATATAAATATCCATATATCTGAATCAACTGTTTTCAGCCTTGCCTTTCATTCAGAAAGATTTTCATTCGCTCACCCCCCTCCTTTTTTTTTTAAGTGACCACAAATAGATATGTTTTGCACATCATGATTCTCTGGCATGTAGTGCTTTGCAGGTCAGGGGTGTTTGCAGGGAGCTCAGGACCTCTGGTGCTCTTTAAGGGTCTTCCACAAAGTAGGATGGAAATAATATTTTTTCTGCTTCTTTGGATGCCTCTGTAGTTTCAGCCCAAGATTTTCCCTGAAGTTCACACTAAAACACGGAAGTAATGCTTTTCTTAAGACTAGACCAGCTTACACCAGTTCTGACTGTTTTTCTAAAACTATGTTGCAGGAGCCAGTCTGCCTTTTAAACACATACTTTTAAAAGGGTGCAAATTGCATCACTTTAAGTATGCATTTATGTACAAAGTACTCTGTGCTGAGTGTGAGTAAAGTTGCTTCAGCTATAACAAATGGAGCTAAAGCCTAAGCAAGGACATTGGAAGTTGAGTCCAGCCAAGAGCTTATTCTTTTAAGGTGCTGCCCCAAAAGCTGTTGCATGACATTACACCAAACTTCCCTCACCAAAAGAATTCAGTACACTTGAACTCTGTCCTATAAACCAGTTACTTACCACTAGTTTCTCACCTTCAGCACAAACTGACCAGAATGGCCAATGCACTTGATGTAACTTTATGAGTCAATATTTTGAAGAACCACTTTTGTCAATAGCAGACATCTCTTCTGTAGCAGAAATTAGGCTGTGAGCCTTTCTGTAAGGTGTGTTCAGGGAAAGAGTAGTTACCCAGCAGTCACTGGAGTCCTAAATGTTTGGCAAACCCATTATTCTTGTTGAACTCAAACAGATAATTCATAGGCAGAGCATAAGATCTGACAATATAATTAATATTGTGCAGCATAACTGTAACATTTCTTCTAACTTATACTGCTTTAAACGTTATGTACTGGTCAGCATGCCTAACAGTATATTGCAAGCTTAACTTAATTTCGGTCATATCTTCCCTTTAATTTTGTAATCTGATGTTCTAAAAGCAATTATAAATGCTCTGTTGAAATGTAACTGTCAGCAGATACAAATGTCAACTAATATTTTCTTTTTCATTTCAAATCATCTGTTAGGAAAATATATAATACAGCCTACGTTTTCTTCTCATATAAATTCCTGGATCAGAGTTAAGCCTGTCATAACAGCGTTGGTTTCTTAGTGCTTGATAATAGTGATTTACTTTTTCATTTGAACATCTGTGATGTTTATTCATTATTATCCTCACTCTTATGTGCTTTGTTCATGATATGACAGTGAAGAATTTGGTATTCAGCAGTCCCAGTGGTTTAAAATAGAGTTTATTTTATTAAAAGTTAGTTAATATATTCTTTTGTCAGTGTAAAGTTCAAAGAGACATAAATATTGAGAAATACTTTTATTCTTTGCACATAATCTTCTTACAATGGTTTCAAGAAAACCTTCAAACTATGTCTATCTATTAAAAAAAATACTGTCAGCAAATTGAACCAAATTTTCATTTACTTTTAACTTTCTGTTTGTTAAATATGTCTGATGCTGGAAAGAGCACCCTTGGTACCAATTCAAGTCTTTCTGAGCTGGACAGAAGGGGTTACAGGTGAGCACTTGTTGACCTTGTTCAACCTTTTTTTCTGAATACGTAAGTGTGTCCACAGAATAGATTACAAGGGGCTTGGGGGAATAGGTATTTTTTTTTGAAAATGTAGAGGAATTGTATTAATCTGGGTCAAACAGAATATCTGGTATGTAGGACCACTTAAATGGACTAGGTATATGCACTATTTGAAAGTGAGTTGCTTTGGTTTGGGCTATGATATATAAATAAACTAAAAGATTCATGTATGTTGAACTCATAGAAAACAAAAGGTATCTCAAAACCCATTTTTGTAGTACCATTTATGAGAGTAGTAGTACTTTTTGAATTACCTGCAAAACTCTTACTTGCACTACATGTTGAATTAATTGTGTGCTTGAGTAAAATAACGATACCATAACTTATTTGGTAAAGAGCAGCAGAGACAAGTGCTAATTATAAATGACTGTAACACACTGATAGGAACATTTCAAGGGGTGGTGGATGGCAATGACATTAACTTTTATTTCTTAACAATTTCTCTGAATAGTAATAATTTGTACAGAGTAATTCAGATGCAATTGGATTAGTCTGAAGATGACACTGAAGTCCTGATTTTGAATTTTTACATATGCAAACATTTTTAATAAGACTTAAAATAGTGTGGCAAGTTCAGTGGCCTACAGGCCTGTGTAAACACTTGATTCTCTCTATATGAACTTAGAATGGTAAATCATGCAGCAACACTGAACTAAGGGAGGTAACTAGAGAGACTAGGAACGTCATTAGGAGTTCATCAGAACAGAACGTATTTCAAAGAAGAGGGAAATTTCAGTGATATGGCTACATGGAAATAACTAATTTCTGAAATGTGCATTAATTGATGGATGTTTCAGTCAGTAGGATCTGTTGAGATAATCCAGTCTTATATAAAAATATATAAGAGAATAAACAAAACTGTAGAATTAACCCTGGCTTCTGTATCAGGTTTGCTCCTTCAGTTTAGCTAAGTCCCTGCATACAGCCTTGATGAGGAGGAAACCTATGAAGTATTGCACAGTATTTCTAGCCTGAGGTTTCTCTCGCTTCCAGCCAGTGGATCTCCTGTTTTCTTCTGCTAGCAGAAAAAGTCTGTTTTTTTCCCTAGTTCCACCTGCTACACCTGGCTCAACCACTGTATCCCATGCCCAACTCTCTGTGGGGAAATCCAGGCCTTGGTTGATACTTCTGGTTCTGCAGGGTAGCCTCAAAGTGCAGACTAATGGCTGCAGCTGCTCTTCAGGAGCACAGTGTGGTCTGCATCCATCTGCTCTTCAATAAGGAAATCAGTCATCAAAACTTTTCCCTGTTCTGACTGCCTCTGTCAAGTTTGGCCTTGACAAGAACTCAGAGCACCTCAAAGAATCCTGAAAATTCCAAAAGGAATCAGCATTTTGGTCAGAAAATCTGGTGCATTTTACTTTCTGGCCTAGTCTTTCATAATATGTTGTAACAACCTCCTCACCTCTTGGAGACAGGAGGCTGCAGTGCACTGCCGAGGAGTTGTTGCAGGATGAGTGATCTAGTCCAAAATGAAAGTTCTATGCACATATGTCACAACTGGAGAGTGCAGTTTCCACTCTATGCAGAGTGGAAATTTCCACTGAATTTGATTTACTCATGCTACAGTCATACTAACTACTCTTTGAAGCCTGTCCCTCATGTATGTAGTTTAAGAGGCAAATGGATAGCCACTTATTTATACCCAGTAATTTTTCTTTGTTTTCAGGAAGACAGACATAGTGAATAGAAAAAAATTTTAAGCAGCATGAATTAGGTCCCCTTTGGATTAAATTATTTGATATCTCAAATGGATTGTTAGTCCTTTCATTTAAAACAGTTTTCTTCTTGTTTAATGCAGTGTACCATGAGAGATTAACTATTATTGTTAGTAATGTAATATTATCATCCAATTGACCTTTCAGAATAAAGTTAAACTGGATGGAATTTATACGAGGAAAAAATTGTAGCATTAAAGTGTTGATTTAGGTGGTTAACTGTCACTGTTAAGTCATGACAATTTTTTTTCATTGTCCAATGTCAAATTTGCATGACAGAATAAATTATGTAGACTGTTTTAAAAATAAGGTGTCCTTGTTGTTTTCTCTGGAGGAGAAGAGGGCTTGATCTCACCATCATACAGCCATTGAATATGTATAGGGTTGTATCAGACCTGCTGCAGGTGAGCTATGGCCCTGTATCTCGGCTTCTTGCTTTGCCAATGAGAGACATCCAGCTGATGGCCTGTGGGTTGTGTCCAGCAGGGGACAACTCTAGCTACCGTAAATTTTAGTCACCATCTAACAAGAGATGGAATACTCCTGTTTTAAAGATGTGTGTTATATTTAATACACAATAAATTGCATCAGAGAAGACATAATATTGCTTATAGAGAGAGACAGCAAGCTTTTCATGACATGGTTTAGGTATTTCCATTAGTCTTTACAGAGTATATTCACTTTTTTGTACAATTATCCATTAACTTAATTGACCTTTGGATTAGTCCATAATTGCCTAATGGCAGTTACACTAAAATGTAGTAGAACGCATTCACCGTATTTCTCCTGGGGATATGTTGCCATTGCCTAGTTTTTGCAGGTGTACAGCTTTTTCTGTGGTTTCAAGCCAGATTTACCTACATGCCACAATTACAGCATGCAGTTCAATGCAGGTCTCTGGTTCTGTTGCTGCTTCAGTCCATACATATTTCTTTGCCTCTTGTGGGAGGAGGCTGGTACCTGCTCACATGCATCAGAAGTTGGAACTATTTCAAAATTGTTTTTTATGAAGGGTTGTAGTAGACTTCTTGTTACCTGATGATTTTGCAGGAAATATGTGATGAATTGTGTTAGAACAAATGGGTTCTAGCATGGATATGTTGAAATACCATCAGCTTAAATAATTGAAAATGCCTTAAATAGGAGAGCTCATTTGATATATCCATTGAGATGTTGGTGACATTTAGGGTAGAAATCTAACCAAGCTGACTTTGCAATTTGGTGAGTTTTATAGTGACGGTGGGATGGCATTTAATTAGGTTAACTGCTTTTTATTGAGGTTGTGGTTTTTAGCATTCATTTATCATAGGTTTGTTTTAAGTCTAGTTTCACTAGACTTAGAAAGTGTTTCTTGGATCAAGGCACTTAGCCCGTCAACAGTGTATCAGTTAATTTTGAACTTGATGACAATTAACATTTCATCAGTCAAGTGTAGGTAGAGATCTGCGGTCTCTTGAATGGTGTGCCGACATGTGGCACATGGATTTATGTGTATCTGTCTTTGTGTGATGATCACAGTCTGAAACTCCCTGGAGACCTGTTACTGCCATGGTTAGTACATGGTTCACATAGCCAGAGAGGATATCAGCACTGTGTCCTTCTTAACAATTTGGGGATATTTTGACCTTTGTTTAATACCATTTGTCCCTCTTCGGTTCTATCCACTTAGACTCTATAATTTGCTATGGTTATCCTCTTATCTTCTGTTCTCTAAGTATTCATTTGTTCCCTGCTGTTTGGTCTGGATGAACTGGTGGACTACGTCTGTTTACATTTTAATTATTTGATTACATTGTACGGCCAAAGCCCACAAAGAAGATAAAACTTACCAACTGAGAGAATGAGACCTCGAGTCCTGTATGCAGTTTTGGGCCCCTCACTATGAGAAAGACGTTGAGATGCTGGAGTTTGTCTGCAGAAGGGCAACAAAGCTGGTGAAGGGTCTAGTGATTAAGTCTTATGAGGAGTGGCTGAGGGAGCTGGAGTTTTCTAGCCTGGAGAAAAGCAGGTTCAGGAGTGACCTTTTTGCTCTCTACAGCTGCCTGAAAGGAGATGTAAAGGTGGGGGTTGTCCTCTTCTCCCATGCAACTAGAGATGAGACAAGAAGAAATCGCCTCAAACCGTGCCAGGGGAGGTTCAGGTTGGACATCAGTATGAATTTTAGTCACTGAAAGGCTTGTCAAGCATTGGAATGGGCTTCCCAGGGAGGTGGTGGAGTCACCATCCCTGGGGACGTTCAAGAAACGACTGTGTGTGGCACTTGGTGCCATGGTTTAGTTGACAGTGGTGATATCAGTCAAAGGTTGGACTCGGTGATCTCAGAGGTATTTTCCAACGTAAATGATTCTGTGATTCTGTGAAAACAAATCATGCAACACATTCTGCAAGTTTGTAATCAGAATGTGGAATAATTGCTGCAAGGAAAGAGAAGTGAGAAGTGTATCCTGTTTCCTTCTTTGTCTGGGGTGGAACAAGAACTGCTCAGAGCATCAGAAATTATGATATCGGTGTAATGTTTCCTGAAGACAATTTTTTTTCCATATTGAAATATTTTTTTTAACCAAGTTCACTTTTGTGGGCAGGTCTGCTGTTCAGGGGGAGCAGGAGAGGCTGGATAATAGGTTGACAGGAACATTATAAAATTCATCAAGGATGAATGCTAAAGTCCAGCACCTGGGTAGCAAGTTCCCCTCAGCAGGACTGGAGCTAGCTGGCTGTGGAGCAGATCTTCCAAAAGGACCTGGAGCTCCTGCTGGAGAGCACCTTGACAGCAAGGAGGACCAGCAGCCTCCTGGGGCATGGGACCAGGTACACATTCAGGAGGTTGAGGAAAGTGATTGTCTCCCTCTGCTCAACAACCATGGAAACACATCTAGATACGGCATCCTGTTTTGGATTTAGACTGGAGGGAGCTCAGTAGAGGGCTACCAAGCTGGTCAAGCAGGAGCACCTGCCCTGTGAGGACGGGGCTGATCTGACTGGAGAGGAGATGGCCTTGTGGGGACCTGGCATCAGCCCCCAACACTTACAGGGAGCTGATCAAGAAAACAAAGGTAGGCACTTCCACTGGTACATTGTAAGAGAATGAGAAACAATGGTGCAACAGGGAAATCCTACTAGACATAAAGAAAAAATTTCACTAGGAGGATAATTAAACAGTGGAAAAAGTTGTCCAGTGAGGTTTTGGGGTCTCTGTCCATGGAATTTTCAAACTGGATTAGGATATCCGGATTAGGCAAGCACCCTGGTCTGAATTCCGTATTGGTCCTCCTTTGACTAGAAATAAGCTTCCCAAAATCCCTTCTAAATTGGATGTGGAAACTAATAATTTTTGTGGAGAATTACAGAGATCAGCTTATTTGGTTTTTTTGTTGTTGTTTTGTTTTTTGCTTGTGCAAAGTTCCTTCACTTTATTGTATAGTACAAAGAAGGGAGTGTAGAAACAGATAGTTGTCTCTACCAGGTCTACAAAACTGAAAAAGAATATTTTTGTGATCACATATGGAGATAAAGAGTTCTTTTACCTAAGATGGTCAAAGTAAGATTGCTATACTACTCAAGCTGAATACGCTTGAGAATCCAGATGCTCTGAACTGATGCAGAGAATTACCTGTACTTGGCTAGACAAATGTGAGAAAAATTGTCAATTGATTTCAGGACTGCAGCTTGATAGGAGCAGAGGCCGCAGTTATACTGGTCTGACCATATCAATATTTGGATGAGCTTTCAAGAAGTTAAACTTTGTATTATGTGAGAAGACTGATGGATAAAGAGTATCTGTGATGCTTTGAGTCCTTATGATATTTTTTGAGATCTGTAAAATCCATTTGAAATAATAACATTTGACCAGTGTAATTTCAAACAGTATGCAGCATTATGCGAAAATTGATTTGGAGGAGAACAATTGGTGTGGATCTCAGAACAAAATTGTTCTTCAGGGAGATATCTTTAATGATACCTGTTCTTAATGTTAAAAGTCCACATTTCTATATATATCTTTTGCAGTCAGGTTGTGCCTTTATTAAGTGTTCAGAGTTAAGTCTGGTTGTATTATTGTTAAGTAATTTTGGATTAGTTTTTAGTAAATAAGTATCACAAAGATATTGAAGACCTTATTAGAAATGTGATAATGCTTTTAAGTGAAGGTCTTGCTGAGATTAAAATTAATTGTAGTGAAGTTATTGTGTGTTGGAGAAAATGTTTCATATTTTTCAGAGATGTACTTCAAAGCTGCAATGACTCAAAGGATCTTAATCATTTGATGCTTGTGATATGTGTTAAGATAACACAAGTTTGATAGTCTAAACTCTCAGATACGTAGGCAACAATTTTTGTTACAGAGAATGAACAGCAGAGGTACCTGTTTTTATTCTTTTACTGCTATGATTGTTCATTTTTTGCAACAAAGCTTTACTTATCCAATACTACATGAACTTCCTTATGTTATGCTTCTAATATAGTATTCTAATGTTTATATGTAGGAATTCCTAATACTTTTTCCAAATTTTTCCTTGATAATTAAGGTCCAAATTCATTCCTTCAGTAAAAAGGAAGAAGAAGGGAAAGAAGAGCAGGGCAGGAAACTATAAAGAGCCAGACAAGTATGAGATAAGACAAAGAGCACAAGGCACTATGTATATTCAGAAGAAGAGTCAACCTAACAGTATGTGGTAGGTATACTGGAAAAAGTTATAGGGAATAAGTAAAACATACTTCAGTGGGAGAGCAAAATACATTTTGACACACAAAAGAATATGCCAAAGTCTGACAAGGCAGAAGGGGTGGGAAATAGATTGATGAAAGCATCGGAGATGGAATGGATGGGGATAAAAGAGATTTTTGTCAAGAGAATGTCTAAACCACTTTAGGAAGGATAAAGATGAAGGAATACAACATCAGTGACCCTATATGCCACTGCATTAAAAAGAGCATGTAATGCTTTTTAGAGACATATATTCACCTGTATTTCTTTGCTTGCAGTTACGTTTATTTTCCCACAAATTTTCTGCAACATGTAAAGCATATCAGTGAAGATGCTGATGATGAAATGCAAAAGAGAGTTCACTTCTGCAGGAATGTAATAGAACTGATGAGTATGAAGTCAACCATCAAGTTTGAAAGATAAATCTTGAGAGATGTTTAAACCATGCACTACTGACACAGCTAGCAGTGATAGTGAGCTTTCAAGAAAATCTTTTGTAGAAAAATGTGATTGAGTTCTATTCCAGCAGTCATGACTACGTGGTCCTGCTTCTTGTTGCTACTAAAACATACTATTTGCGCATGTGCAGCAGTCCCAATCATTTTTCAGCTTCTAAGGATATTACAAACCTATCTGAGGCCCTTGTTTTATCTTAAGAAGGTTCAAGAAAATATGTAACTGTGTAATTTAAATTGCTGACATGAGAGTAATTACTAATTTCTCCCATGTTGAAGTTACATTTTTCTCACTATTTAAGAAACTTTCCTCTGTTTCAGGCATTTCTTTAACTTATCATCCTGCTAGAGTTCAGATTTTCATCTGTACCTGTTCCTATGCCTTGATCATTCACATGACACATATGCCTAAATACTTACATTTTTGTCTTCTGAATTAGAATCATCACCAGCCTCTGTACAAATGTCTAACTCTGGACATTGGGGTGTCAGAGACCATGTTTAGTTTCTCAGCAATGCTTCAGGTCTTTTTCATGTGTGGAATTTGGCTAGGTCAGATGAGTTCTGACCTCTCATTTATGGGGTCATGAAATATGCATCTTTATCACGTACAGACATATAATGTTTGGTGTTCCAGAGCAAGTTGGTGTCTGGTTAGGTGATCTCTTGGATAACTTCCCTGGGAACCTTATCTGTCTTGACTGACTTGTTATCAAGGCCAGTCAGGTTAAATGCACTATTTTGACAAACCTCTGAAGATGTATTGCTACTAACAAAATAATCTCTCATATTTACGATTTAAGGAACGTTACCATTTTTTCTGAAAGTTGAGAGAAATAATTTGATTTGGTGGGATTTGTTGTTTCTTTTTTAAAGTAATAGAAAATAAAGGTTAAATTGTATTACATTTAGACAAAGGACATCCATATAATATCCTAAAAAGTACACACAGTGAATAACAGCTGTTTTATGGCATGTTTCATCATTTATGTGTCACTGTGCCCTCCCCCTGTATTTGTAAAACCCCTGGAGCAACTGAAGATTCTCAGCTAAATGAAGTAACACAACTAGTCTTATAATTTTCATTCACATATGTAAAGCAACAAGGAAAAAAGTAGATTCCTTTTAGCTCTTTCAGCATAGAAATTATCTGAAACACTGATTTTCCTCCTTATTTATGTATTAAACAATCATCAGAGTATTCCTCGTGCAGAGGGATCACTTTATCATCTCCAAATAGACAAGACCTCTAGACAGGTTGTCTAAACCTCATGGATACCAAGGGCTTGTCTGAGTTGCTTGTGCACAGAGTTGTAGCATCAGTGGAGATAACTCATGTTCCCTGCCAAGTCTCCACTTCTCCAGAAGTCTACGGATTCCCCATAAATTAACCCAGCTTTGGAAAACTGGATACTCATGTGTGTGGTGGATGGGAATAGGAGCCAAAGAATGGACAACTAAGTTGATGCTTAGGCATGTTTAAATACTGCCACTTATGCTATATGTGTACTTCTACATGTAATACTTTGACATGCATGATGCAAATAGCAGTTGGAACACTTCACTATATACAGTTTTTTTCCAGTTCATTATGTAATTTGTCAGATGTTAATTGCAACTCAAAGCTCACCTGATTGTTTTTTCTCATATTTAAAGGAGAACAAAGACTCACGATATTAATGTCTGAAGATGAGCATGTCGCCTGGTGTTGAAAAGACTTATTTAGTCATTAGTCACTTGTGCCCAGGGATTTATTAATCATGGTAATGTCTCCAATTAATTGAAGGACAGAGAGTATGATTGGGACACTTTTTGCCTAATTACTGTTAACTGTGTGCATGCAATTTACGGTTGAGGTTATGAGGCTAGCTGAAGTGTTGCAGCAACAAGTGTCTTATGAAGTGAGGTCTCTTATTTATAAAATCATTAAAATCAGAATTAGCACCTGCAGTAGTAGATGTAAAGTAGCACTGTGCCATGGAACAGAAATGTTTTAATGTTGGATGCTGTATTTTTGTTCTAAATCATAGTCTCTCCATACATTCTGAAGAAGATCTACTGAGTGAACTTTGTTGGAATGAATATATTTTACAGTGAATGGAGAGAGGATCAAGTATTATGTTCTGTGTATAGTTAAATAACCTTTAGATGAACTTGGAAAGAAAGAGAATTCCTCTTTAATTAAATTTCCTTTCTTCCTGGGGTTGTGAGAGAGACAGGAAAGTGGTACTATTAAAGGGGGAATGGAGTTAATTGACATTAATCTTAACAAGTTTGTTAGATTTATTTTAGTGGTGAAGAAGAAAAAGGTGCTCAGCCTAAGTTAACTGACGCTAAATAATTAAATGGCATTTAACATTTTATTTTCTAATTTGGAATAAAGTTTACTGCCTTTTGTCTTTCCCTTTATCCCATTCCAAGCCCTGGAGAAAATGCTGAAGATACAGAAACTTGGTAAAAGATTGATAGTTTTGACCCATCTTGTTTTCTAAAGTGGATGTTTCTTTATAGAAAATGGTCTGGCAAGCTCGATTAGATCCTGATGATACCATCTCAACTGATCCTGCTGACTATGTACATCTGAAGGGATTTCTGTCTTTGAAACTGACTAATTCAATTCTGTTTAGCATGACAAAGATTGGTAATTCAGATTGCTAGAAGTGAATGCGTACACAATGCCGGTCCTGTTGCCTTCATGTGACTAGGTGCTCTTTTGGGGAGCTTTGTGCAACTTCCCCAAAAACAAATGTATTGAGAATTCAAGTTGGCAGGAGGTGTGCTCTGCTCCACTGGAGGGCATACGGAAGACTTTCTATATATTCTGGTCACTTCCTTCTTCTAGCCAGCCTCATTCCTTCTCACCACAGTCCTGTTGCTGTACAACAGTGGCTGCTGTTTAGGAATCAAAAGTGTAGAACTGGGTGCCATCAGCAACTCAGAGATATTAGAGTCTTTATTCCATGCTTGGTGATTTTTCAGACATTTTAAGGGAGAAGTAAAAAGATGTTATTCTGGTAGTGAGATGGGTTAATCTCAGTCAATCATCTCTGAAAAGGCTGTAGTGGTTTTCACCATGTAGAAGAGCAATAATCCAATTCATACACATTTGGTTATATTATTATCTGATTTGTATTGGTTTCATTGCTGGTTTAGTTAATGGATTAGTGAGTCACAAGCTCTTTTTAGCCTTGTATACTAGTATGGAAGTCAACTGTATTTCTTTTCTATCAGTTGGCACTTTTTTCAGTGTACAATATTTTCTAGATAAAACCAGATAGTTCCATGTAAATAGTCAGAAATGTGCATTTTAAACCAAGACTTGTCAGACACTAAGTAAAGAAATGTTGCTTTTAATAAAAGTGTCTTCTAAAATGGATTTATTTACTACTGTCTGGAAAAGCTCCTCCTGGAATTACATTAATAGCTTTCTGTAAGCTGTCAGTGTATACCTATTTGTAATTCAGAATTTCAAAATTGGAGAACCAGCAGAGGTCCTCCACTTAAACAAGGCAGAAAGAGAAAATTTGAAATGCATTTGTATTTGTTAATTTCGAGTGTATTTAAATATAGTAAATTACAGAAAAGAGACAAGTGGAGATCAGGTTGCTCAGAGAGGTTGTGCAGCTTCCATCCTTGGAAAACCCAGGCTTATCAAGCCTGATCAGCCAGTCTGCAAAAAACAGCCTCATCAAGCCATGAGCAACCTGCTGTGACCTCAGAGCAAACCCTGTTTTGAGCAGGAGGCTGGACTGGAGAGACCTCTCACGATCCCTTTCCCATATGAGTTGTCCTGTGAATCTGTGAATAAAATTAAGGACTCTTCTAAATGTCAAGGTATTCAGTGACTGTGAGTGGAGGTGTTGTCGTTGTAAGTCCTGCTGGGTTTGGTGATGACTGCATGGCCTCTTGTACCTTTCATTTTGGCTGAATCTCTGCTGTTCTTAATGCCATTGTGGAAATAACATTAAAGCAGGACAAAATAGTGTCACAATCACTTCAAATTCACTGCAAATATTTGGGCTGATCCAGAGAGTCAGGTGCCCTGTATCTGTATGGAACTCTGGTAGTTTCACTTTACTTTCTGCTGTATATGGGATGGAGGACAAAAAGAAGAAGAAAAAGGTCAGTTTTGGGGTGATTATGTCTCTTTCCTTAGAGAGCTACTTATAAATTAACTTTTAACTCCTCATCATCTTAATGCCTCTGGGAAAAGGCTGGGATTGCCTCTGCACTCTGAGCAACTCTAAGCTGATTTGTAAAGTAATTAGATGCCAAAAAGTGCAAGCAGATCATAAACAGATATATTAAAAATAATTTTTAAAAAAGCTGCCTGCAATAAAATATGAAAGAGATGGCAATAGGTAGCTTTGAGGGGAAAAGAGTGTACATTTACAAAACTTAGCTTCCTACTTCTTTCAGTGCTCCCATTAGCGGGATCCTGCTAATGGGAAATGTTAAATATTTAATATCTGACATTTCTCTAATGTCTATGTAGTGCAGTAAAGATTAAGTATTTTATGGTGCATTTCAATTTAAAAGAATGAAAGCGCTTTTCAGACTGTTACAGGGAAGCTGTCAGTGAGCCTTGTATTTAGACTGCATATTACTTTCAGCTATAATAGACTCTTTCAACTTGTTTGCAGCAAGCTAGGTATGAAAGCCCTGATATCCGAACAATGCCTTTTGTTCATTGTCTGGGAACCTATTGAACTGTGGCAAGGTTTCTCTTGCACTTCCCAAATTAAGCAGGCATGCCAAAACCACTGAGCAGTTTCCACAGCCATGACAGTTTTGATTTTCAATGAAACTTGCTGGTGTTATCCAAGAGGTGATGCAAGGCCTTGCTGTTGCAGGCTGGTTTGAGGCATTCCCAGAAAGGTCTGCAATAAAAGCCAAACATGTCTACTCTCTCTGTCCTTTCCTGACTTCTTCTGTACTTTCTTCACATGGAACATACTGGTGGTCTTTTTTGTAGTAAATTTACTGAAAAGTTCCACCCTTAGTTTTGAGGGTAGAATATGTCTGTGAAATTTAGAGGCCCTTAAATCCCTTTTTAATAATAAAGCAGTAATATTTTTAGTTTTGATGTACAATGCAAATTAGCACAAGGATAGTAATTTAATTCCTTTCTTTTACTGGAGTACTGTACTCATGTTAATATTGGATCTGATTTATAGGGGTGGCATATTTTCTGTAATCGCTAGCCAGTGCCCATTTGGGAAGGTTGGTTGTGTGACTGTTGGTTACTGCTATCAGTCTGATGCACTTTGCTTGACTTTAAGCCCATAGCAGTTCCTTGAAATAAACTGGATAAGTAATGTAGATTACAGTTTTTAGCACTGGAGGAATACTGAAATCCATACTCATTTGATCGAAATGGAAAGAAAACTACTTCCAGGCGTTCTTTGACTGTTTGGTGATACATGAATGAATCTGCAAATGCAACCAAGGTATTGCAATTTTTTTGTTAATAATCTAGTGATTAACTCTCTATTGTTCCTTATCTAATTAAAAGATAGTTGATAAATCAATGTGTATTTTCCTTGTACATTTTTTTCATCTTGATAAAATAGGTAGCTAACAAATGGTCTTAAAATGGTGTACCATTCCTTTCAGTTAACTATACCACCTACACATGCAGATACGTAATTCACACATCTGCAACTGCTGCTAATGTTTAGTTGCAGCATATGGATGCAATGTTTGTTTGCTTTCTTAAAATGTGAATGGAGTTTAACAAATATACAAGTCTTATTTTTTTATATCATAGTTAGAACAGAGGCTAGTAGGAAGGAGATTCTGTTGATACTCTTGAAATTGAGATGTATTTATTATGAAGATAAAGCATCTCTTAGAAATATTAGTACCACCAGTTGAAAAGGAAATACGTAGCGAAAAGCTTTGGAATTACAATTTTATTTTAAAACAGGAAAAGGTTAACAGTAAGATGATGCCTGCTACTGCTTTTATGGGTTTGACTCATGTCTTGAATTTTTCTGAATAGGTAATGCATTAATGACTGTTAACATGTTTATTAGCTTACACTCTCTACCACCATCAAACAAAATGTTGGTAAACATATATATTGTAAGTAAGGGCTTGCTTCTTTCTGTTGGCACCAGAATGCATTTGGGTTTTCACAAAGTACGCTAAATAGTGTTCAATATTTAATCTCTTCTCCACCTCTTGTGTATTCAGTTTCACTGTCTTGTGTTTTTCCTAATCTTGGTTGTTTTTTTTTTATTCACTCAACATAGAGCTGATAAAGCAGATGATGAGGATGATGAAGATCTAATGGTGAATAAAACATGGGTCCTTGCACCAAAGATTCATGGTGGGGATGTAACTCATATACTGGACTCCTTACTTCAAGGATATGACAATAAGCTTCGCCCAGATATTGGGGGTAAGGTCATAAAATGATTCAGTGTAATAGAAGATGTGAACTAGAGATGGTGTGGATTTTTGTCAAAGATGGCAAATGTTTGCTTATTGCAATCTTTAAAAGTCAATATAGCAAGATAAATATAAGAGCAATAAAATGCAATGGTTTTCTGGAAATAGTAAAAATAATGTTCTGTGCAATATTAGACTTTATGTTCTATTTATAATCTTTTCTTTCTTATGGAAAGTATTGGTTTTGGGGGACAGTGAGTAATCTGTAATAAATCACTAAAAGGCAATTATAATTCGCTTTGTTTAACAAAGGTCTTCTATCAGAAAGAATTATAGATATAGACCAGCCATGGTCATTTAAAAATCTTCAATCTGTAGAAGTTTATCAAAGAATTATTCCTAGACATTTTACCCTTACTGTAGGAAGAAATATAACTCAACACAGTTCTCTTCTTCCCTTAGCTCAGATTTTGAAAAACTTTGAGTCTAAAAATATAACTTAGGACCTTAGCATTTCTAGTGGAATACAGGAAGGAAAACTGCATTGCTATAGATCTAACTTTGCAGCTAGTAGGAAGGCAATTTTGTCTTTCAATAGTCAAAACATCAATTTACGTATAACTATTTAGTGTAAATGTTTGAAAGAATCTTGTTTTGAAAACAAGAAGTACGTGAAACCTTGACAGCTCTTGTCTACCACATGCATGCAGGATCAAATAAGAAAAATAATATATTTCCTCTGAGTTTGTTTCCTGAACTGTGAAGGGAGAGGTGGAGAACATAATTCTTTGTTATGTACCTGACATTCCCTATCAAAGGAATGCCATGTTAGTCTGTAAATCTCTTATATGATAAACAATACAACAATCTAGACTTGTTTCATTTGTGTAGGGGAAGAGAGAGATGCAATCTCAAACTATGCATTTTCTTTTGAAAGCTTCTGACAAATAATTTTCTTTCCCAAATTTCTTAGTTCTGTTTTATTGTTGACTGCTATCCTGAAGATGTTGAAAGGCAGCATTTCTCTCCCTGTCATAGTGTAATCACATGTGAATCTCATGAAATTTGATTTAAGTCTTTTTCTTCATGTTCATTTAATTGAATTACTATAAACATTTAGACAACAAGAAAGGTCTTCCAGCATGTTTTTCCTAAATTCTCAATGTGTGACAAATATATGGCATTACTGTTGGGTTTTTTTCCCTGTTTGATGCAAGACAGTAAAGCAATTATGAGGGAATAAACTGTCTCAGGTAGGATTCCTTATAATGATTAGCTCATAGGTGGGGATGAAAGAAGAGAGAATTCTTTTTCTCTGCTCTCCCCATAAAACTTAAAAGTAAATGGAGAGAATACAGAGAGGGAATTTGTTTTGACATGTCAAGTTCATTTAGATGGGCATGAAAAAGAATTCTAATGTAATCCTTACCTTTAATTTTCTGGTTATATACTTACTGAGTCTTGATCAGACAAAAACTCTGCCTTTTTGTGAGTAACTCAATGGACAGCTTTTTGGATTCAAAATATCAATTCCCAAAAGAAGTTCAGAACTCAGTTCTAGCTTGTCTCACATAAATGTACCTTCTCTTCTCAAAAGTTCTGCACCAATCTGACCTTTGCTATCCAGGACCTACATCCATCCACTATATTCAAACATAAAGTTCACAAATAATCAGCCAGAGTGATGAGAAAAGGAGACATTTGGTAGTATTCACTTTGTTTTCAGGAGAAAAAATATTAAGTATCATTCACTTCTGGATGGATGGGAAGTTGCAGACTTCTGCTACAAGGCAGAAATTTTGGATAAGATGAAATTTCCAAGTTCAGGAGAAGGTATTATGTTCTGTCCAGTTTTTTGGGAACTGCAGCCGATATTTAACAGACAGAAAAACTAAATCAGGCTGTAGTTTATTCACCTTAATCTGCTTCAAATATTTGGATAAAATCTAGTGTCAGATTCCGTACCTTCAGAGTGTATGTCAGTACTTGTACAACAAGGTTATTGAACTGGAATTCTCATTATCTTTCAAACCAATAATATCCCACAGAACATTCTTATGATTGAATTACAAAGCTCATTTACAATAACATTTTTTGTTTTGAACTTGGACTTGTCGAGTTTGAATCCCAGAGCAGAATTTTGTTTTCTTCCTGATACTGACACAGAATTTCGGCATCTCAGAGTGAGATAAGGGTTTCATTGTTAAACATGCATTTAGTTGAGGGAGATGCTAAAGGAGAGCCAAAAGAAAATTGAAACTTTGGAGGCAATACTGAAATTTAATAGAAGAAAACCACTCTGTCATTTTCTGTTTGTCTCATTCAAATATCCACGAATTTTAGTAGTTTCTTAACTGCTACCCTTTGCTATGTTTATTAACCTTACTAGTCTTTAACTCAGTTTTTGTAGTAGGCTTAATGTGCTTGGAGCATAAAGGTTCTAGCATTGAAGGTTCTAGCGTTGAAGTGCCTCTGCTCGGTATGAAGTAATAGTAGTTATCAGATGAAGTCTCCTATCTGTGGTATAAATACCTTTAATTACAGATAAAACCTTGGAGTGTTGATATATTAATAAAGCAGTACTATTCTCATGGTAACATTACCTTTTGGCTGCCAGATTTTATAACCACACTGTTTTAGCTTCAGTTCTGCATCAAAGTAGCTATTATTTTTGAACTTTCCTTTTTAAAGGAAAGAATTCTGACTGCTCATTGTTCCACCTCTCACATCTTAGGGACACTGGTATATTAATATTATCCTATCAATGTACAGATCATTTTTTCCAGCAGTGATGTGTGTATGGGTGAAACACAACTGATCAATCTGAAAATTTAATTAAGAATAGGAAACAATAATTACATCTCTACAACTTTAGTGGGTGTTTTCAATCAACAGTTGAAGACAAGTCATCATTGATGGAAATTTTAAGAATGGTGAGACATAGAGAAATTAGATACTTAGAGAAATTTGGATAGTTTTTATTGCCCAATAAGCAGAGCATGAATAAGTAATTACATCTCAGTGCACTAATGTGAAAAGTCATGTTATCAGCAATATAAAGAATGCTTGGAAAATATTGAACTTTCAAAAGAGTAATAGAAGTGATAATTCTCAAAAAATAAAGGCATTAGGGAGGTATTCTGTTGAATAGGTGCTCTTAGTGTAGCATTGATGAAAGCATAATACAGGCAGAAAAGTAATAAGCTCAAACAAGTAGGAAAATATCAAGTAATGGTAAAGAGATGTATTTTGCAAGAATTGAAAAAAATCAAAATATAAGATCAAGATGTAGAAACATATTCAGTGAATGATAAAGGTACTAGATGTGTGCACTGCATAAAAAATGATGGAAATAATAAAAGTGGTGGTGTAGGAGTATTTGCTAAAGATGGATTTCTTTTAAATAAAAGGGTAAAAATTGTGGAGAACAGGGTTCTGCTTTCATCAAATTCACTTTGAAAAATTTCTTTAGAGATTGACCTGGAAGCCTGCTGTAGACACTTGAGGCTGAACTTTCAATATAAGTAGCCTTGTAAGTAATAATCTTAGATAGCTGGTTGTGAAAATTGTATTATTCCATTAAAAGCTATTACAAATTGAAGGTCTCTGTTATTTCTGAATGTGGTAGTCACCTAATTTATTTGCTTTATCACCTGGAGGGGATGCTTCTTTAGGCAAGTAATGAGTTATAGAAAACATGCTCAAAGAAAATAAGCTTGGATGAAATTACAAAGGTGGTCTTAGTTAAAGAGCGTGATAAGTAATAATGAAAAAAAAAAAGGTGATATGACTGAGACATCCATCAGAAAATGAGGGAGTTGCAGCAAACTGTGGGAATTGGTTAGTGAATTTACATGGACTACCATGCTATTGGTTAATGTATTGAAGTAATGGATTGGAGTAATGAAAATGGAGCAGTATTAAGCAATAAAAAGTGCAATGTTCTGCACTTTTACAGTAATGATAATAATTTCTGTCAGGAGATAGGTGTTTATAGAATGAGAATAGCTGATAAGGAGAGCTCTTAAGTGTAGCAGGCAGAGATATTTCAAATATCAAAAGTTGAAAATTTGGCCTGGAAAAATATAGACTCAAAAAAAGCCACTTTCGATGGCAGGGCCAATTATGAAAATAATTTGTCAATGATTGAGGTAGATTTTTATCACTATGATTTGTCTTATCAGGAATAAACATTTTTCAAAATTGAGAGAAGAAATTTAGTCTAGTGAAGAAAAGGTGTCAAAGCAGGAAAGCAGAGAGTATCTCTCTCTAGGTTGGGCTTACCAAACAGCTTCCCTGTGTGGTTCAGCTATGTTAGAAGCTGATGAACTATCCCTTGTGGTCATCTGCTCCTCAGGGCTCTTTCTCTCTTTCTCCCTCCTTCCTGAATATGCAATCTGTCATCCTCTCACCTTCTGACTTTACTCTAGCCTGGGTCTTACTGTCTTTCAGTGTAAGTATTTGTGTTCAAGCCCTTGTTCCCCTTGTTTAGAACAGTGTTGTTCTGCACTTCATACAGGATGTGGTAAATAGTCTCTTCCTACTTGTAGTGTTTTCAGGGCTGATACCAAATTTTTAAAGTAAAGTAAGAAGCAGTCACAGTAGGAAAATCTTCTCAATCCATCTTTCACTATTAGCTCTTTGTGGAGAGCAAATGAACAGTACTAATTATATGGATGTCAAATTAATATCAAGAAGGTATTTTCCTCCAGCATTTGTCATTTTCATGAACTCTTATCACTTCTAGTTCAAGAACACAAGAAGAATTAATTAGTTTTTCTAATTCAGAAGTACTTTTCTCTGTACCATACAGAAGAACTAAGGTAACAAAATAGCTCCTTTCAGTCCTCTTGAATTGGTCTTCTTTCTCTGGATCATTTATGTCAATTAAAATAATTTCAACAGAGGCAGATATTCAAACTCTTCACTGGCTCTTAATACCTCTAATAATCTTACTCAAAGCAGTATGGAAAAGTCAAAATGAACCCTGTGGCTCACTACAGGAGAGCCCTTGTGGCAGATGAAGTACTGCTTGATGCAAGTTGGAATTTCATAAAATTGACACAGTCTCCGTTAGAAACCGTGTCACTGCCAGAGCTCAAAATTTATTTGTTAATAAGGAATATCAGTAGTTAGGCTGTCTATAGTGGGATCTCACAGGAAAGTTTTGATCAATAATAATGGTATTTTGAATGTCTCCAGCAATTCATTTTTGTAGTAAAATTGGCAGATGACACAAAGACTGTTTCCCCTGGAAAGGGAGAGGCTGCATCTGCAGAGTAATCATCTCCTTCAGTATAACTGCAATGGAGAGGGGGGAAAAAAGGGACGTGGAGGGGAGTTGTGAAGCCTGTGAGTTGTATTTCAAGGTGAGAGATTCTTCATAATAAAGTATTCAGCTTTACTTAAGGAATAAGGTAAGATATACTTTGATCCATCTCCCTGTGTTCTGGTCTAGCAGTGGGGCTGCTGTTATAAAAATAAATAAGATTACAAATTAAAGGAAGAGGATATCTGTTTGCAAAATATATGTTAAATGGATTACATTATACATATGACTATATACACACATAATAAACTTCTTTTTATTCTGATATTTCAGTGTGTGTGTATGAGTTCTTGTGCTGTCTTCCTTCCTTTATGAGCTCTGCAGAGATTGAAAATCTTTGCAGCTCAGAATCAAAGAAAAGCAGAATTACAGAATATTCTGAGTTGGAAGGGACCTGTAAGGATCATCGCAGGAAGTACTGATTTTTTCGCCCCAGGAAATAAATTGGTTTCCAGAAACTGTTTAAACTTTCTGTGAAGCTTGCTGGGGACAGGATGGTGATCAAGTAACTCTGTGCTCTGTGGTCATACAGAAAATCCTTTGTCCTGCCTCACTGGTGTGTCTTTCTGTCAGGCTTAAATTCACAGCAGTAACCAGGTTTGGAATCAGGGAGAATTTCCTCCCAAGTGCGCTTGGCAGGGAAAAGGTATCTTGGGATATTTAGGAAATGTATCTTGCCTGTCGTTGTAGCTGGCAAGGATGTCAGTGATACCCTCTTTCTTTCTTTATGTCTATTCAAGTTTTTAGCAATTTGAAAAAATCTCCTTAAGATTTTAGATTTGTTTTTGAACACTTGGGCAATCTCTGATGCTTTGCAAAAAATGAAATCTGATGACCTAGAGGCCCTCTTCTATGAAATAAAAATGCCTTTTTGTTTTACCTTTCCTGTTTTTTATCTGCCGATGGACAGAGATGCTTCATTTTATTGTATCCTGTCAAAAAAAGACCAGCAGAACTCTATTGTTATCCATTGGGTACCAGGACATATATCCTCTTGTGTCCACATTCTGATTCTCCAGTACAAACTAGAAGAAAACACTTGGTAAATTGATGAAGTTAAAATGCATCCTCACCTCATCCATTTGTGCCTTTTTTCCATATAAACCAGTTAGGAGGAAAATGAACTATCAGTGCCTCCTGTATGTCAGGTGTGCCTTTCACGAGAACTCACTTAAACTTTGTGTCCTGTAAATGCACAAAGTGAGAGAGTATATTCTGTAAGATAATATATTTTTAAAAGATTTTGGTCTTTTGTCTGCACACTGAGAGTGCTTTCCCTGTTTTTAAAGAAAAATTAGTCTGGTAATGTTTAACTTTTCAGTGATGTTCATTGAGGAGCTTTGAATTTGGTATTTGGAGCAGTGTATTAATCAAGCTGATGAAAGGACATTAGTGATCCCTAGGTGCACTATAGCTTCATGACTTCAAGAAACCTGTGGTGAAAAGTTATATTTGTTACACATTGTCATTAGGGATTGATAGAAAGCACTGCATATTGATTCATTAGTGCTGATAAACACATCTGCTTCCAGACCTCATGGTTTGTTGTACAAACAAATTTTTCCAAATATTTTCTTTTTCTGTTTAGTATTGTATTTTTATGTTGGAAGAGAGTTTTGTTTTGTTTTGTTTTTTTTTGCTTTTCCTTCCTTTACCTATTATATATATCTTATATTTGTTCAAAAAGCACAGGTGGGAATTGCATTATTAACTAAAAAATTCAAGTTAATAATTCTAAAAATTCATATGAAATAAGGGAGCCAAGTCATATATGATCCTTCATGTAATGAACAAAACAGAAATTTAATTATTCTGATTCTAATAAAGGAATATCAAATATGTAGTTGTTTTAGTTGAATAGATTAAATTACACTAACAATGCAGAATTAATTAATTATGTAACTATTATGGTTACTGTTTTGTTTAGTGAGAACTACAGTAATTGAAACAGACGTCTATGTTAACAGCATCGGTCCAGTTGACCCAATCAATATGGTAAGTTCTGAATATTGACAGAAAATACCATGTGCATGTTGCTATGGGTTAATATTATGAAATAATTATAATTCAAATTTATTTATTTATTACTGTATGTTCTTATGATGTTGGATATGATTGTGGTTATGCAGAGGTATGTTTAGTCTCTCTATTTTAAATTGTTGCAATTTGAAAAATGCATTTAAAAAAAATGAGGCCACACAGAGTACATTGTATCAGGTCCTTATTTTAGTTTTTGTTGAACATTTCCACTGTGTTTGTGTATACCTGGTTTATCTCTGGCTGGTTACAATTTTCTGTAGCTACTCTTCAGAGCCTAAGAAAAATAACGATTAACACAGCAGTTGTGAATAAAACTATTTTCAGTGCAGTGATCTACTGTTTGTTAGGTGGGTTTTTTCAAATACATAGAAAGGAAAATTTGAACTCTTTTGTCCTCCTTTTTCCATTTAGTCTACTGTGTCCTCTACAGTGTGGGTGTGTGTATACATGGCTGGTTTCTTCAAAAGTTAAGCAATGCATCTCACCTAGTTTCTGGTAGACCTGTTGAGATCTGACTGTCTATTTAGTACCGACATTGAAGTAAGAGCACTTATGAGGAAGTTGTGTGTGTGGTATTTTCTTAGTTCACTTAGTTCACTGTGCATTGTATGAAATAATGGTGTGACTTTTTTGGCATGACTTCTGCCCAGGAGTAAGACAGGAACTCACCCTCAGGTGATTTTGGGCTTACATCCTTTACCTCCTCCCTACAGAACTGCTGACAGTATTGAATTTGCGTGGCAGAGAAGGCTTTTGTTCAGAGGCTGGAGTATGCCAGTACGGGGGGCTTCTGAGCATTTGGTGAGAGCACAATAATTCTCAGTTATTACTAAGGGTCTTGTGATTTAGACGTATGTCATCATGTGTGGGTGGGGAATAGCGACTTTTAAGTGATGGGAAGCCAAGCAGGAAAAAACAGTGGTACTTAGGTGCTGTGGATAAAGATGCAAATTCCAGCATAATGGTCTAACAAGCTTAGGATTGTCATTCCCTGGAGCTGTGGCAGAGAAGTCCATGCCTCAGGCCAGGACTATGTAATGAAATGTATGATAGAGCATGAGACTGATGGAGTGGGGGAAATTTTCCAAATTCCATGTCTGCTATAAGCGGTGTCTTTGTTTTTGTCTGTCTCCCTTCTGCATATTTCTCTTTTACTCCTCTCTGATCAATCCACTTGTGATGGAACTTACTGTGGGAGCAAAATGTGAGGATGTGTAAGGAGGATATAGCAAGTGGTAGAGACTTCTTTTTCCAGTAACCTGTGTAAGCCCTTCAGCCTGTGGCCAGTGGGTATTACTGTGGGCATACTCTGGAACTGAACATGAGAAATGCTTACAGCTTCATTTTTCTAGTTTTAAAGAATCAGCACATGGCTGGCTTTGCAGGAGAGCTCTGCCCCATCTCCCACGCCCTCTTCTAGTCTCTGCAGCCACTGGGTAATGTTCCAGCTATGATTCCTGTGCCCACAAGTGCCTTCTGCTTGCTCAGCGCAGAGCCCGGTAGAATCAGCCTTGGAACTATTTCATGTCAGTTATTTAGAAGTCTCCTCACGTCTGCCCCAGCTGTGCTGGAGCTGGGTGGTGATGTACTTGCCATGGTGCTAACAAAAGCCAGTCATGCTGGCTTATAGTCCAAGGTAAGGATTAGCATCCTACTGAAAAGGCACACTACTTCCCTAGAGAGCAGAATCCTAATAGTTAATAATGTATATCAACTGGATGTTTCTCTCCAACCAATTTCTCTTAAAAGAAAAAAAAAGATAATGAAGCATGCCAGCAAAGGGTAATAAGGTAGATGTTACTAAGACACAGAACTTTAAAAGCTATTCTATGCTCTTTAAAAATGGACAGAGAACTAATTAGCAATTTAAATTACAGTCTAAAACTACTGTGGCCTTCATAAAAGGCCAATTGCTTTCTCTGTGCTTGTACTCCAGGAACCTGGCTTGTAAGAGCATCTAACAACAATGGGAAAATCAAAAATTTGTATACATATATATGCAAAGAATTTGATTAAGTTTTAAAAAACCCTGTTCTTATTCTAGGAAACAACATTCTCAGCAAAATAAATAAAAACAGATTTTACCCTGCAAGCTCTCTGGGACAGAGCTGTTGGTTTCATTAGGAAGGCACTTTTCCTGGAGTCAATATTTTTTGAGGTTTTTAACCAATAATCCAAAAATTGCTTCCATTTCAAGGGCTGTCCTTAGCCCTCCATTTGATCACTTAACAAGAGAATACATTTTCTATGATTTTCAAGCCCCATTGGATTTTCAAGCCCCATAATGTATTTGCCAGATACATTAATTCACTTTGGCAAAAGATGTCCTTTAACTATCAAGTTTGGATACAGTATGGCATGACATAGAGGGTGTTTTTTCTGCCAATGATGCTGAAGCAGCATATCAAGGGAGCGTGTTTGTCTTAAAGTTTTGAGAACAAATAATATGAGAGGAAAGAGATTTGGTTTCTTAATTGTTTCTTTTCCTCTTGCTATTTGATGAATTTTCACTTTTGTAAGTGAGGTCTATGTATGACATTCATTAGAATTTGTTTTTGAAGGCTGTTGTATTTTGGCTTTTACTATGTAGCAATATCTACACAACATTCTAGGTGCTATAGTAACCCCATGCTTCAGTTTTTCTAGAGCTTGCGATCTCTTCGGACATCTGCACTCTGAGTAAACACTTGTAGCAAGTGTCTGGACCAGTGGACTATTTGGGCTTCCAATAATAAGTCTAAAGGTTTTTCAGTCTGTCCTTTAGAGCTAACGTGTGCTGTGCATTGTGCAACAAGCATGTAAAATGCAGCTAAGTGCCGTTACATGGCACATGCAGGACAACTAGGGGATCAAGCTCAGCCAGAAAGGATTTGTGAAAGTAAGGTCCAGCTTGACCAACCTGATCTCCTTCTATGACAAACGGACCCACACAGGAGATGAGAGAAAGGCTGTCATCTAGACTTAAGTAAAATGTTTGACATCATCTCCCACAGCATCCTCCTGGGAAAACTGGCAGCTTGTACTTTGGATGAGTGAACTCTTGAATGGGTAAAAAACTGTCTGGATGGCTGCTCTCAGAGAGTTGTGGTGAACGGAGCTAAATCCAGCTGGTGGCCAGTTGCTAGCGGTGTTCCCCAGGGCTCCATACTGGGGCCAGTTCTGTTTTTGTTGATTATCTGGATGAGGGGATCAAGTGCACCCTTGGTAAATTTGCAGTACTAAGTTGAGTGGGAGTGTTGGTCTGCTTGAGGGTGGGAAGGCTCTGCAGAGAGACCTGGACAGACTCTACCAGTTGGCTGAGAACACTGCAGAAGGTTCAGTAAGGCAAAGTGCTGTGCCCTTGGGTCACAGTGCAGTGCTACAGGCTGGGACAGGAGTGGCTTGAGAGCTGTTCAGCAGAAAAGGACCTGAGGGTGCTGGTTGACAGCTGTCTCAATATGAGCCAGCATGTGCCCAGGTGGCCAAGAAGGCCCATGGCATCTTGGCCTGTACCCAGAGTATTGCAGCCAGCAGGAGCGGGGAAGAGATTGTTCCCCTGTACTTGGCACTGGCGAGGCCTCACCTTGAGTGCTTTGTTCAGTTCTGGCTTCCTTGCTTTAAAAGGGACGTTGAAGTGCTGGAGCATGTCCAGCAAAGGGCAGCAAGGCTTGTGAAAGATCTGGAAAACATGTCTTAAGAGGATCAGCTGTTCACTCTTGTGAAGAGGAGGCTCTGGGGGGACCTAACTACAACTCCCTGAAAGAGGTTGTAGTGAGGTGAGGGCCAGTCTCTTCTACTGTGCCTGCAGTGAGAGGACCAGAGGAATTGGCCTCAAGCTGAGACAGAGGATATTCAGATTGGATATTGTAAAAAACTTTTTCACTCTTCAAGTGGTCAGGCATTAGAATGGGTTGCCTGGGGAGGTGGTGGAGTCACCATTCCTGGAGGTGTTTAGGAGGTGTCTGGATCTCATGCTGGGTGATGTGGTTTACTGGTTTAGGAGCTACAGTTCTGGGTTGGCAATCAGACTTGATGATCTCTTCCAACCTTGATGATTCGATGTTTCTAAGTGCATTTTTATAAGCAAAATCTTGATCCTCAGTAGCTCTGCAGTGGTCTCAGGATTTCTTTGCAGAGTCTAGATATGCAGTGGTTATTTAGAGCCTATTTTTACTCCAGGTTGAACACTTTATGTGGAAGTACTAGGCTTTTACTACCTTTTTCCTTCCAAACTAGGGCCAAGAGGAAAAGCAACCATTGTCTGGTGGTATAAGCAAGCAGAGTGATATAATGTCCCAGTGTAAAACTGCACGTTGATTCATTTTGGCCTCATTAGCTTTCTCTGCCCTGTATTCATCCCCCAAACCCTATGTATTCATAAATATGCAAAGTTTTGTGCTTCTGATCCCCAGGGTGTCCAGGGGAAAACCATGCCAGCACCACAGCTTGTGTGGTTTGACAAGAGAGTTCAAGTGTGCAATTCAGTTGGCTGGGAGAGGCATGGCACCCTCCAAGATACTTTTAACTTCCTCTAACTAAGAGATTACCTGTTCTTGTAATTTCTATTTGATCAAAATTCTCATGACAATAGAAGACTGATGCCACAAATGAGAGAAATGTTTTGAGAAGGAATCCAGGAGCATTTTCTTAGGTAAGAAGCAGTATTGCATCATTGTGTCAAAAATGAAGAGCAAAGAGAAAAGTTTATACTTCCCCTGTCTTTGATGTCTATTTACTCAAGTTTCATATAGTAAATAGTTAGAAAGAAGCAGATTGTTTCTATGGAGATGCATAGACATTGTGACTGATAGACTAAAAGCTATTGAAATGAAAATGCTCTACCAGACTGTCTATATCTGTCTGTGTGTAACTGCATACATACATAAATATGTATATATAAATACGTAGGTTTACAGAAACAAAATGATGTTTTAAAATTCCTTTGCTTTTTAATGTGTTTCTAAGTCATGATTTAACACTTTGAAGCATTCTGGTATCATTGCCATTCTAGTGTGTTTGAGTGCTACTGTTTTTTATTTCCCATTCTGTGGATACAGATGATTATTTCTATACCCTTTTTGTATTTAGTACTGTAACTTGCTATTAGAAGGTCCAGTCTGAAAATTTCAGGATAAAAATTTTAGGACTGCACTAGAGCGGTTCAGTTTCCTTGTTATTTTCCAACATTTCTGTCTGTTCTGTGGATGATTAACTTTTGTCCCATGATCTTTGCTATTATCCATTGAAGGCTACTGTGATCACAAGTTGAAGCCATACTTTGAAGCCTACCACTCTTATTCTTAACAAGAGAGCTAAACTATCAGCAAATCAGATACTCACAGAATATACAATGTGCTACTTTGGTAGGCAGACTGCATGGCCTGAACATTGGTAGGATACAATTTTTCCTGTCATATTTTACCATTTATGGCTTTGTGTAGAATGTGCTGATGGTGAATTCTAAGTATCCTTTAACTTCTAAATTCCAATTCATTCTCCACTTGCAGTAGCTAGCAGCAGGCTTTTTATTTTTGTTTTTTGAAGGTATTCAAGTATCAGTGTGATCAGTACCCTAATACAGATTGCTCAACATTATTGCACTTGTGGAGGAGACTTTGTGGCCAGGTGTGTCACTGCGTTTATTCTACTAGCCACTACATTTGTATTGAAGGTTTGAAGGTTTTGTACTCTTTACAGTGCAACTTAATTTGCCTGAAGTACACTAGAATATAAGTAATCGCAACCCAAAGACACATTACCCAAAGCTACCTTGAAATCCAGTACTTAAGGATACACATTCTTCCTGTGCATTATTCTGTAAATCAATGTAATTTAAACTTTGGCTTTGAATTATATTCAATGTTGTGTTATTGGATGATACTGGCCCTGATCCTGCAGATATCTAGGCAGTTTACATGTGTGAACATTGACTTCACAGGTCACATTGACTTAAGGATTTAACAAACACAATAGAAAGAAATTCGAAGTAAGAAATGTCTAAAAGGAAAGACATGAACTCTCTCTCTCCCTCCTTGTCTGACTGTCTTACAGAGCTGTGTGTCTACATGAACATAGTTCTGTACGAGAAATATAAACACAATAAATCAGAGCTATCCAAGTGCTGCAATAATAGTAATATTTCAGGACTGAATGAACACTGCTTGATAGGGCTTGTTGTGATTTTTGAACTGCACTTGAAGCTCTTCCTGGAGGTTGGAATTGCTTTCATGTTTGAAGAAGACTGTTCTGAGGAAAACCTTTGTCTGTATGAGCCTTATGATGACAGACTGAAAGGAAGATCACTTTGGCCCATATTTGAGAATTTATGAGGTTTCCTAAAGGTTGTGTGGTTTTAGTGTGCAAGAACTAGAAATTTTTGGAGCGTCAAATGTGTGCATTTTATACAAATTGGTTTAATTCTCTTTCATATGCCTCGAATTCTGTGATCAATTAGTTCATAAAACAGGACAAAAGTACCAATGAGTCTGAATATTACCTGTTTCTTATTGTACAGCGTCTTCTTTGGAATAAACTAGAATAATATTTTTTCCCCCCAACATACTCTTTTATTTTAATTAGGAAAGATAGATTCCTATCATCCTGGTGCCTGTCAGCACTGCAAGTGATCACAGTTAATTGGTTTACTCAGATGACTGTTTGAGATTGATGGACACAGTGTCCATTTACAGCAGCTGAATAAATATTCCTTAAGTAGGCTTGAGCATTGCTTTTTTTTTTATGGAATATATTTAAATGTCAAACCCCATATTTATGTTAGCATTTCTTACGTTACCAGCTCTAGAAACTAATACTTCACAAATATGATTTCATGGTTCTCTTTTTTTTTTTATTTTCCCTGAAAAAAAGATTAGCTTAAATTGATTAATCTGATTCTTGCAGTTTGGTTACTGCTATTGCAAGATAGCCCTAAGCTGGTCATGTTCAGTTTCAGGGGGATTGGCCAAATACATGCAATATTCTGCTCATACCGGCTCAGCACAGCAGTTCTGGTATTGCTCACGATTTCTGTGATCAATTTGAAGGGAATGGTGAGGGGTGAGGGAAAAGGCAGTGATTGTACAACTGTCAAATGTTGCAGTAGCCGTCTGAAACCAAAGCAGAGAACAGACATCATTTCAGTCCCCACTTTAAACTGTATTCAGTACTCTTCCTGTTTCAGCTGCAATTTACCAGTTGTCCCTTAACAGATACGAAGCCAGGAAAGGTAATGAAGGTTCCATACAGGTCACTAGGAAAATCCATGCTCTTTGCTGTAATATATGGCCTGATTTCCACGTGCCATAGAATAGCCATGCTGTTATATAAGGCTGCAGCCTTTTTGTGCTGTGGTTGATTCTCAAATCAAGTTAGCTTAGTTCATTCTTTAGGGAATACTGGTTTCATATGGTACCCCTGCATCACTTAAGCCACAAGTGGCATGGTTGCAGTAAAGATAACAATCAATATAGTAATAGTAGTAGTAGTAATTCTACTACTACTGTTTATTTTGACTTCACTCTCCTAACTTCAGTAGAATGTGCCAGCATACTGATTGAAAATCCAGTTTATATCATCTCAGATTCTTAGCATTCACAGCCAGAGCAATAACCAAACTGCCTCTCAAGTGTCTGAGATTTCAGGTGTAAGTGCTCTGTATTTGCATAAGGCTAATCTGTGATTCTGTAATTTGTTAAAGAAATGACAGAAGTGCTGGGCTGTGGACCTGACTAGGACTAGACAACAATTATGAAAAGCTTCCTTTTTATCTGTGGTCATTCTGTCAGTGTGTTGTGAGAAAATTTTTTAGTTTCCAGTGTTCCTAACACTTGATCTATTAAAGTATTGATGTGAATGTATTTCTTAAAGCTCTTTCTTTAGTACTTCTGCACGGTATGTCTTCCATGGTCATCTTCTGTTCTCCTGCTCTCAGTTTCTTCTAGGAGGTTTCATGCACAAGTTCAGCCACCTTTCTGTGTCAGTTTCCTGCTATTCTGTGTCTCCTTTAGTCCGGTCTAGAATACTGCCTTGTGTCAGTCATATCTATTCACAGTTGTCTTGTTAGCTCAATATGGCTGAATCACAGCTTTTAAACTTCCAGCTTTTCACCTCTTCCACACTGTCAGTTGTGAATAATCACTAATGTCACTGAGGATTGAAATCTAAAAATTTTCTCAGATGTGTTGGATCTTAAAACCAGGAGCAGGGGCTCAATTTTAGTATTGCAAATTCTGAATGCAAAGGGATTTTATATTTCTTTATTTTTTAATCTGTCACATGGAAGCTCTTGTCCAAACTCCCATTGTTATGCTAATGTATTTCTGTAACCTTTACCATCCAGAGATGTCCTACAAATAAAAATTTCCACTTTTTCTACTGACTCATTTCTTGCTCAGGTTCTTCCTCTGTCTCCTCTTTCATTGGATGTCACACATAAACGGTTCCCTTTCACTTTCAAGGTACTTCAAAACCTGTCCTCAGCGGTTTTTAGTTGGTTTTTTTTTTTTTTACCCCAAGAGGCCATTTCCTACCTCAGATCTTGCTAGTTTCTGCTCCCATACTTTCAACTTTTCATATCACTTTCTCCCAAGCTGCCCTTTATGCTTGAAATAAACTTTCCATAAAAGGCTGCAAAGCTGCTTCATTGTTTCTGATCATGTTTCTGTTTAAACTTTTTCTTTTTTCATCTGTTTTTGTTGGGTTTTTTTCTTTCCGTGAAGGTTACAATACATCACAAAGAATTAAGCTCGTGCTGTGCTAAAGTTACTATCTGTAATTATGCCGCCTTTGGCTTTCCAAGTCTTGTCTCTTATGTTAAATTCAAACCATAAGCTCCTTGCAGAGGATATGTATCCTGTATAAGCAGTACTGAGTGCCTGCACAGTTCTGCTGTGATCTGAGATGATCTAAACCAAGAGTAACGTTAGTGTAAGTGTTACATAGCAATTCACTGACGAGGTAAAGGTATTGACTAGTGTTAAAACTAACCCAAACTGCAATTTACTCCTCCTTTTCACCCCAAAGCTGCACAGACTACTTGTCTGCTCTGCCATACAGTTTATTGTTACTTCCTGTGCCCTAATAGCCTCTCCAAATACTTTCTGTCTTCTTTGGCTGTGTTGCCTCCCTTGTGTCTGCAGCTGTCGAACCTCATTTAATCTTTTATCTTGTACCTCTTATCTCTGTGTCAACTCTAAGATAAATATTTTGAAGAACATTACACACCTGTTCTTTGTTATTAATTCCTTATCTGTCTGTCTATATGGAAATACATCGTGCTGAGTTCCAGTTATGGGAATAATTCTGCTGGCCTGGATTTGAACTGGATTTTGGGGAAGAAAAACAGGGAATGTGCTTTGATTGTTGCAATAGCTTGTAACAGCATGTTGCAAGAGGGGCTGGCCTGGGCAGTGGCTCTTACCACAGAGGTTTTCACGGCCACCTGCGCTGCTGTGCACAAGGGGAAAGCTGCTGTCATTCACCAGCCCCTACAAGGGCTGGCGTCAGGATCTGTGCTGACACTAAAAAACCTCATTCTCTGAAAAGCCAGGCAGCTACAGCAGGATTTTTCTCCTCACAGTGCATGCTATAGGAAGTTCGCTTTACTCAGAGTGGAATGGTCTGGAAGCCCTCTCCTGAAGCATCACCTCCAAGCTCTTTACCAAGGAAACAGACCTACCTCTGGAAAGAGTGTTGCCTTACTCCTTTGGTAGCAGGGCTGACTGCACTGAAAAGACAGCTATTAAGAAATGAAATATTCTTTAGCTAGTAAGTGAATGTAACTTCACTGCTTGTTGATCTTGGCCTTCATTTTATTCTGTTTTTGCATGATTTAAAATTTCATCAAGTCTTTCCCATCTGGATGCTTATTTCAACAACCATGGAGCATGGACGTTTAAAACACTTTTTCTTGGACTATTTTAAAATTTACCATTGACCTGCATACAGTAACTGCTGTTTGAAATGTTGCCTTCTTGAATAACAGTAGTGTCTCTATTGTAGAGGGTTATCCCCACAACAGGTTGTGCACTTGTGACCAGGAAGTTTTTGGCAGCTGTGCATGCTCTTGTATATCTTATATAGTGTAGCAGATGATTGATATTTGGAACTGATTACTGCCTCATCAACCAGAAAACCAAATATATATGCTGTATTTCATGTAGGATCATGTATCTTACAGGAGTTGCAGAGTAGAAACCAAACCCAGATAAGTTGGTTTGCCATCAGCATTGGGATTTTGAACTATTGCAGAAAAACCTTGTAAATTAAAGATCAAGCAGTAACTGTGCAATTAATCTTGCTTTGAAAACCGTTGCACTATACTGAATGGTGAAGTATTGTGTTTGAAACTTTATAGTTTATTTATGAAGAGAAACTGTACAAAACCATGAGTGCTTGAGTAATGTGCAGCTTTGTTGTTAAAGTTGCCTGTGAGTTGAATTTTGACTGTTTGAGTCTCTCTAATTACAGGAAGGTAGATGTAGCTGCTGAATTTAGAAAGTACAGTTAATTGAGCTGATAAATCACTATTGACAGCCTCTAAGCCAAACCCTTAATCCATACTAGTATTTACTCCTGGGTTTTAAAGATATATTTATGTATATATGTCTGCTTTTTTTGTGGTTTTTGGTTTTGTTTTATTTAGGTTTGCTATTGTTTTTTTGGGGGAGGGGTTGGGTTTTCTGGGTATTTTTTTGTTTTGTTCTGAGTTATCTGGGTTTTTTTTCTGTAGTTTAATGTTTCTTTATGAGAGGCAATGGCTGAAATATTCAATTTTCATTTGAAAAGCAAACCAAAAACTTTTAATATAATTTTTACCATAAACATGTATATAGATTACGTATATAAATTGTCTGCTTCCTCTCCTTATGCTCTCTTCAAATAGCCAAAATCTAAGCCGATGAAATAAAAGCATAGATTTTGCTCCAGTGCTTTTGTTACTTTTCTAGCTATTCTTTTCACTATTGGCAAAATTTTAATTATAGTTTCTAATCTACAAAGCATTGAAATAAATCTTGCCTTTTATTCATAGTGTTGTTTGCATCTGTCACTTTGCACGTTCAAAATAAGAACTAGATAAGCACAGATGCCAAATAATGATGTGAAAAGTGAATTTTTTTGTCTGCGTTGTTACTATGTAGGTCTTGATGTACTCCCTCACCTTCTGTAGATAAGATCTGCCATATATACACTTACCCTGGCCATATGTTCTCATAGCATCCTCCAGTGTGATTATCTGTACAATTATGACAATCTGAGAGATTAAAAGACTCTGGAAGCAGATGCTATGCACTTCTATTCAATGCATTTCCTGCAGCCCTCACCTCTTCCGTGGCTGCAGTATTATTAATGTAATATAACAAGTATGTGTCAGAATTATTGTGATTTTTTTTTTTATCTATTAGATCTCACTCTAAGGTTACTAAGTTCCAATTGCTTTGGTGAGCGAACTAAAATGGTTTACCAAACCAAGAAATTTTACTTTTACTTTGGTCTCAGCCATGGGGATTACGTTCTGAAACCGTTATTGGCCCTGAAGCAGCTCAAAAATTCTTTTTAAAGGGCTTTTAAAGTAACCCACCAAGGAGAGTAGCCACATTTTTGACATTTTGTTAAGAGTATTTATACATCAAGGATAGGTTAAGTATTTTAATAAATCACTTTATAGCCTCTTATTGATGTCCAAAGATATTTGGGTGAGGGAAAAGGTAAAGGTTGGGTGTGTTTATTGGCAGCACACTGGGAAGATGAAGATAAATTGGCTAAAGCTTGATGCTTTATTGGGTACTTACCTCTTAGGAAAGCATGTGGTTACGGGTTTTGTCTATGACTTTCTTTGTTTTTAATACCTCTTAATCAGCATACCAAACTTGATATTAAATCACATTTCTTATTGTGGAAACGTATAGGCTGGTAGAATGCTTTCTTTAGTTTTCCCTTCTTCATTTTCTTTTCCTGAAAAATTCCCTACCTCACTGACATTGAATTCCAGTTTAAGGAATTAGAATGCTGAATTGAATGATAAAATAACTGACTAAAGTGAAGTCATGTCAACTTGGTAATTGAACTGCGTTGAGGGGCTCCATATGAAACAGATTTTAGAGTTAGCATGTGGCATTACAGTAAGATTGAGGTGCCCTTCATGTAAAATTCTGAATCTGGAAGAAAAGCTGGGGTGGGTTTATGAGCAAAAATGAAATGACAGGACTATGTTTTTATTCCTTTTTCTCCATAATTCACTGGTAATGAACTGCATTGCAGGTCTGTAGTTTTCAACAAAATTTTTCAGTTCTGAGATAAGGTTTGGGACTCTTCCTTGCTTTTCTGTTTGGCCTCACAAAACTTGGCTTCTTTTTCCTATTCTCGAATGAAATGTGTTGGAGTTAAAATAATCCACTCAACAATTTAGCTCCTTGTTACTTAACTTCCCCATAATTTATTTATTGTGGAATATCAAATCAGTTGTGCAACTGTCAGGCAAAATATCCAAGAATTAATTTTTCTGCTTTGTTAGACTTTTTCTGTCCTTATTGATACTATGTTGAAATTTGTGTGATGTGGTTTGTACTGAGAAACAATTGTGTTAGATGGTATCTGCCTCCCTTTCTTTCACAGCTTCCCAGTAAAAAACCAAAAAGCAATCCACTGACCTGTTTTCAAGTCTGACTAGAATTGAACTGTACATGACAATGAAACATGTTGAGGATTCCATTTATCCTCCTACAGTAGCTGTTTCTACTTTATTTGAAGTATTTGTTTTTATTTACTAAATGACTTTCACTTAGGCTATGAACCTGTTTGTCAATAGTCATATTTTGTTCCCTGCCTGGCCCCTTAATGGTAATTTCTGATTAGTCAAACTGTTCCCAGCCTTTGGAATTTGTTACTATCTTTTAGAGAGGAACGAGATGGAGGAGGATTGAAGTTATCTGTAAATAATTAGGCAGGTGTGTCCTTTACGCCAGCTGTCGAAAAAAAAGTACTCAGTGATTTAATCGAATGCCAAATATGAGCCAGTGTGTGCCATTGTTCTTGAACCTGTGAGGCTAAATGTGAAAAAGCATGCATTCTGCTATGGCTGTGACTAACATAGCCATAGACTGATTCCACTTTATTCTGCATGGCTATTTTGTCATTAGTTTAGTTTGAAAGAGAGAGTGGTAAACCAATTTTTAAGGTTATACAGTGGCATTAAATGGTGAGTTTTGTGAAAGACTAATAGACGTAGTGATAAGAGTGTTAATTTAAAATTTTGTAAGAAAACAAGAAAAAAAAAGTAGTTGGTTAGAAAGATTTGTTGCACTGAAAGAATATTGTATGAATCTGGTTGCTGATGTGCTTGTTTGCACAGTGTCTGAAAAAAAAGATAGGGCTTTTATTCATCTCATTTTAGAAATAAAGTACTCCCAGAAAAGAGTATAGTGATTTTTCTACCTCATTTTAAACAAATTTTAGGGATCCAGATTTTCCCTTCTTAAAAGGAAATATGAAATATTTTTCAGGAAATGGAAATTTTAGGCAATTTAATGTGTGAATCCATAAAACCTGAAAATTTCAGACCCATTTCAAAACCAGCTTTTCAGAAATAATCTAACTTTCTTAGTAATTCTCCTAGCATAGTTTCCCTTTCAGGTTATGGCACTCAAGCATCTACACTGTCACAGCAACACGTTGCCAGACTCTTTGTTGTCTAATCATCGTTTATGTTTTTGCCTGGGCTTGGTGACTGCTTGGGATCTATTTGCATTTATGCCACCTGGTCTCTTCTGCAGGAAAAAATGTGTTTGGAAAAGAGGCCAATAAACATGAGTCTCATTATCAGGCCTTGCACCTCTACAGTGTCAGTACATGTATAACCTTGGACACAATGCTAAAGTTCACTTCAGTGAAAGATAGTACAGATATAATGGGTTAAAAATGTGATCCCATGTGGATGCATTGTGTGAAGAACATGTGCAGCCTCAGGACCTCTGATGGACCCACAAAGACAGAGAGGTCTCAGGGAGGCATGGGATCAATAGATATGCTGAAGAAGTAGGTAGTAATGTCACCAAGGCAGATGTTAGAAGCGGAATAAGTGTTCTTGGGAGAAATCACAGCCCTGTCTCTGAGGCCCTGCTGAAGCGTGGGGTGAACTGCTGCTGCCACCCACTGTGAGGCTGCAAGTCAGCGTCTTTCAGGTGGGATGAACTGTAGGATTATGCCTGTGGCTGGCTGACTCCATAGGGAGATGGAGATGTCTGGGTGCAGGTGTATGAGCTTATAAATGGAGGACAACTCTCTTCAGGTATGTTACAAGAGGCTATTGCTTGGATCTCTGTTTGACATTCAGCAAGACACTTGTAAACAAGAGGTTACCAGTTTTCTGATGTTAAGCTATTGTGTACTAGATTATTTTTGAACAGTTATAAATGTAAACTGAAGAATTGTTGTTGGGTTTTTTTTGTTGTTGTTTTGGGGTTTTTTTTCCAAAGTTTTCTAAAGAACTCCTCTAATACATGGCATGCTGATTTCATCTGGGATAGAATTAATTTTCTTCTTAGTTGCTGTCACAGTGTTGAGTTTTGGATATAATAGGATAAAACCACACATTTAATGCTGAAAGGTAAACGAATACAAGCATCTGGGTCCACTGAGGCCATTGCCTTGTTTTTTGTGTTCTAAATAATCTGTAACTCCTCTTCATTTTTTGATTCTAATCTACTAGGGTGGTTGGTATTTTATGGCTTTTTTTTGCTTGGGTGGATTAGACTATAATGACACTTTGATAATTTTCTTTTTCTCAAACCAGGCATTGCTACTGTGAAGTATCTGCTTAGAGTAGCACTTTCAAACTCAGACAGTCTTGACTTTTCATACATTTGGTTGTGTCTGTTGATTTCGCTCAAGGACTTCTTTTTTTTTCTTTTCTCCTATTTATACTGTAAAGGCAGTGCATAAATCTTTGTTTATTCTGTTCCATTAAAGCCCCTTAAAACACTTCTCTGGTGCACTGCCTTGGGTTCTTCTTTATGCTATGCCAAGTTTCCTTTCCAGTTTTAATCACTACAGGTGAACACAGAAATCTGAATTCTAAGGTTAAACAGTTGAAGGGCTTTCACAGCTGTCTTGAATTCTGTTTACAGAACTAAAAAAATATCCAGGACTTTTGTCTTGCAGAATCTTCCCCTGATGGCAGTGACTCTCAAGAAATATGCATAATTTTAGAGTGAAGTCGCCTTTAACATGCAGTTTTTCTTAGTCCTTTTGTTTTCTCTGTCCCTCCAGTGTTTGCCTCATACATTAGTTTTTCATAATCTTTGAAAATCATTGAGTTACCACAGTGCAGGTGGTAATTCATCTGCCATACATCACAGAACAAGACTAAGCCTCCTTTTAGCATATGTTTCATGAACCTGCTCTGCTCCCATCTGGAGAGATGTGAACATTAAGAGAGATTAATATAGTCCTGGAATATCTTCCTTGGCACTTAAATTTCTCAAACTTTCCTGAGAGATGAGTGGTATCAGTTGCTGAAATTAGTGAGGAGTCTGTAAGTCTGTATCTTGCACAGTTTTCTGCTGTGGTTGTTTAAAAGTAAGACGAACACAAAAATCCACTCCAACCAATGAAGCCACCTGCTTTTATTTTAAAACAGAATTGACTGACTGCACTATGCATTTCTATTGACCAAGTAAACTAGTAGTAAACCCTTCGGCTCAGCAAGAGTGTGAACACTTGAATGAACACACCTAAGTGTCTCTCCCTTCCTCTCCGCTGTCCACTCAACCCGTAACTGGGAGGTGAACAGCCAACACCGAGTGTCTAGGTCTGGTCTCCAGCTCTTTCCTTGCAGGGGAGCTGCTGGGTTGCTCATTGAAGCCCTCATGGGGCAGCTGTGCAGGAAAGATCACATCTGCCATCAAGTAGATTGTTGCCATTCAGGTCAGAGTCATGGTCTAGAGCTGTGACAAATAACACAGAGAGCTGCTGCTTTGTCCCTTTGGCTGAAGTGCAGAAAAAACTGGCTGGATTCTTTGAAAAACAGAGTTCTTTTATGCATGTGTATTATCTCTCTCAAGTTTTACTGTGTCAAGAATTGTTCCATTAAAAGGGGTTTCCTTTTATTTTTTTTCACCTTTCTTTTCTGGCCGTAAGTCTTCTGAGGAATTTGATTTTCTATTACAAAAGGAGCTTTCTTGAGGCTTTAATAAGTAAAGTGGAATTTCTTTAGGGAAATTTTCTTCCTGATTATCACTATGTGTACTTCTGTGTGTATGTTGGTAGGTATACAAGGCAGATGGTAACAGATCTGCAAACTGTGATGTTTACTTTTTATATATTCTTTTATATTATGAATTCTTCATAATCTGAAATCCATGAATGCATGTTGCAAAGTTTGGGAGAAATACAGAAAGCTTGTTTGGTTTTCTTCTTAAAAGATGTAGAATATCTGTCTTAATAAACATTGTCTAACGCTGTAGTACTAAGGTTGCCCTTAAATTTCTGTCCAGGGCCCCCAGAGGTGATTGCACTGTGTGGGAACTTCCAAGTTATAGCAAGCTCCCATCACGGGTCTTCTTCCTTAAGTGATCAGTGTGTGTCAGGGGACAGGAGCTAGGGACAGAAGGCTGTGTGCATCTTTTGTCTCTCAGTCTGGGCTTACTGGCTGCTGTGTGCTATGCAAATGATAATGCAAAAGAGAATTGAGGAAGTGGCTTCAGGTTTATATATGAATTTAAAACAGTTGGTTTGCAGACTTTGGTAAATGTGTACATAGATATGATTGTTTCTCTGTTTTTAGGAATACACTATAGATATAATTTTTGCCCAGACTTGGTATGACAGTCGACTAAAATTTAACAGCTCAATGAAGGTGCTTATGCTTAATAGCAATATGGTTGGAAAAATTTGGATTCCAGACACTTTCTTCCGGAACTCAAGGAAATCTGATGCTCACTGGATTACAACTCCAAATCGTTTGCTTCGAATCTGGAGTGATGGAAGAGTATTATACACTCTAAGGTGGGTTTTTGTTATCTGGGTAGAAAATACAAACCTATTATGACCAGGAATATGAAAATAATGAATTTGAATCAAATTCCTGGCATCTCTTTTGTTATGGACCACAGGAATTAGCAAGGAGTTAATTAAACAAGAAAATAAAAAAGGTTATTTGATCATTAAAAACATGACATTCATAGTATTGAAATTTAATGCAAAGATAATTAGGTAAGGACAGCTGGAAAGGATGGCAAATTTTGATCTCATTTAGGTACAGGCAAGATTTTAAAAATATGTTGTATAACATATAGCATCAAGGTGGTGTGTCACTGGCATATTTGAGATAAATTATTTTGCATAATTTCTGGTCTAAATACTTCATGATCTAATTTCCACCAAATTATATTCTGTTACTAAAATATTAAATACTTAAGATAAAATTATAAGAAGCTTGATTAAAGCTAAGGCTCCAGTCCTGCATGTACTTTTAACATATTTACCCTTGCAAGCTATTAAAATCAACAGATCTGTTCATCCAAATTAGGCATAAGCAAACATGTTGGTGATAATTCCTCTTGGCAAATGGGAGATGACCGTGCTGCTTTCAAGCTTAAGGCTACCTGTACTGATCTTGAGTCACTTTTCAAACAGTTCTGAAAAGGCTATTGTCTACAGAATATATTTTAGGGTAATTTCTGTCTTATTTTTTAAATATGCCAAAAAAATCTTGCAATAAAACAGGATCTGATCAAGAAGTAGTCCACGCAGCAGAGAATGCCATAAATATGATTTTGCTTGTAAGAATTTATTTATTTATTTATTTATTTAAAACAAAAAGTGCTACCTTCTATTTACTTTCTTCTGTGTTCATATGAAGGCTATGTTATATGAACAATTTATAAATGTAAGAAGAATTAGCATGTTTTAAAAGGATTCTCTTTGCTGAATTTTTTCTTGGTCTGCTTCATTTGAGAGCATATAAACATCTCTGAAGAGCACTTTTTAAATGGTTTATTATGCTGGTGTTTATAAAACCTCTAGAGAACCCCTTCTGTTGACATGCTAATTTTTTTTTTCTTTTTCCTATTAGCAATTGTAGAGTCATACTTGGACTTTACCCTTCCATTGTCCATTCAGATTCAATGTAAAATTTCTTCTAAAGAGGTTCAAAGTAACACAAGGAAATAAATGCAAGCAAAAAATTCATGTGAGCCCTGTCAGAGCAATAGTTTAGAATTGCTGTGTCAGAGTATGAGCTATAAAGCAGAATGGGCTGGTAAAAGAACAGCAGAACAGGGTTTCACCCAGCACGGCAACATGCAAACATCTGTATAGGTGAAGGTATGGCCTAAATTTGACCTCAGGTAGAACAACATTGAGAGGTTCATACGTTGCTTATTGAAGGAACAATAAATATGATCTGACAGTGTTCCAGGCTCGTGGACTCCCTTGTACCACCACTCTTTCCTTGTTGGTAACTCAGGGAGCAGATGTGGTGAAAATATTAATCAGCCTTACTGAATCTTCTCTGAGGGCAGCCTGTGGTCTGTCCAATGCACCCATCAGTGATTCCGGATCTAGTTGTGCTGATTTTAATAGAAGGCTGGGTTTGTTTTCTTTTTCTTTGAATGTTTGACTATCCAAAAATTGAAAATTGAAAATAAAGGCAATAAAAGCATATATCATAGTTGGCAAATTTGGAAAGCATTTTCTGAGTGATGCAAGTATTTTGCTTAAAAGTGTGGGGAAGGGTTTTTCTTCCTTTCTCCCACAGTGTATACTAAGATATATACTTTCCCTTATAAACCTCGTCTGGTCAGGTCCTAGTGGCAGTTTTTGTAGACTAAATACTTTGTTCAGACACTTATAAAACTTTCTAGCAGAATGGCTCAGAATCTTCCTTTTCCCATCCCTTCTTGTCTAGTCTGTAAGCACTGCATACAGTCAAGTATGTAAGCATTATGTTAATTTTTAAAGTTGATTTTAGAAGACATTCTGGCTTTCTACACAGTTACCAACAATGGAGGATGTGCTTTTAAATGCAAAGAACTCAGTTTGGGGTCTAGTCCCTTACTCTGGATTACTAGTGAAGGGTACCAGAACTGGGTTTTGCACTGATTGCTTGCAAGTCCTGTGGAAATCTGTGATCTCATTTTCAAAAGAAGCAAGTGTTTCAGTTCACACAATTATGAGTCCTAGACCAGTTCTAAAATGTAAATAAGTTGTGAATCACTTGAATGCCTTAGACATTAAATGAGTGGAAACCTCAAGTCTGCTTTTTCCTATCCAAACACTGTCTTCACCAGAACAGCTTCCATGAGTATAGAGCAAGTCCAAGTGTACCCCTCTTTTTATCTCTTACATAAAGACACCAGATACAATGGTGCCAAATTCAATTTGGCTAGATAAATGTGTTCTACAGAAACTTCCTTTATTTTCTATCATAAAGTCCCCTCTTTCCCCTATCTTCATATCCTCTTTTTTATCTCCTATTTCTTGTAGATCTAAGAGATGCCCCCAGGTCAATTGAAATATTTGAAATGGCTTGAAATACCCATTGAAACAACAGATCCTCAAGTTGCATGTGATAATAGTTCTTGTTTTTTCTTTGGTGCTGATGCTGGATGTGGTTTTGCTGATACACAGGAGCCTATTCATGATACCCATTAAATGGCAAAGTTGATTTCTGTGCATGTTCTTTACTCTGTAGTCTGAAGTGTCTGAATGCTTGAATATAACCTTTTTTCTTTTTCTTTTTTCCTTCCTTTTCTAATTAGGCTGACAATTAATGCTGAATGTTATCTTCAGCTTCACAATTTTCCTATGGATGAACACTCCTGTCCTCTGGAGTTTTCTAGCTGTAGGTGGTAAACCACTTTTTTTTCCTTTTTACATTCAGTCTTTAAATTTCTTCAATTTCTGTCAGTGGGAGAGCAAATGTTTACTTTTTAAAGCCTTGCAGTGAAGGAAAGAACTGACCATTCATGTTTTGATTAGATATATTGCATTATTTAATACATTAATGAATGAGTTGAATCACACGCCTTTTTTGAAAGTTTAATAATAGCCTTATTTCTTCGGAGTCTGATACAATGCCCATTCCAGTTAATGGAAATGCAGTGCCCTGGAAGAACTTTGTTTTCTTATGCCTGCGAGACTTGACAGCTGTGAATTAATTCCATGTGGTATACTTAAAAGGAAAAATCAGATCTGTCTTCTTCAACCTGCTCCTGTAAATGCTTAATCAGTATACGAAGTCCTTTTCCTTTCTGTGGGGCTTATTTTGTGAGCAAAACCACAACCTTCAGGCTCTATTTTTTGATATGAACTATGTTAAAAAAAAAAAAAAATCCTAAGGGAATTGTGCTATTAGTATCATAGAATCATTCAGATTGGAGAAAACCTCCAGGATCATGAAGTCCAACCTATGACTCAACACCAGCTTGACAACTAGGCCATGGCACTAAGTGCTACGTCCAGTCGTTTCTTGAACATCCCCAGGGATGGTAACTTCACTACCTCCCTGAGCAGCCCATTCCAGTGCTTGACAACCTTTCAGTGAAGAAGTTCTTCCTGATATCCAACCTGAACCTTCCCTGATGGAGCCTGAGGCCGTTTCCTCTTGTTCTGTTGCTGGTTGCCTGGAAGAAGAGGCCAGCCCTCACCTGGCTACAGCCTCCTTTCAAGAGGTCTTCATTAAGTCATCAAATTATGTACTAATAGCTGTCTGTCCTTTTCGCTCTTTCTGACCATTTAATGATAATATAAACTACATCTATGCATTAATTCATAGTGATGATTCTGAGCCAATTTTTCTTACTGGAGTTTGAGAATATCATGTAGATATTTTCTAAACATAATTGTATTTAAAGAGTTTTTGATCAATCATACATTTACCTAGGCTTAAAACTCATGCCAGATAGTTTCTGGTTAAATTTTAAGTGTATCAGGAGGACTATAGATTGTCTCAGATCCACTTTATGTATAGCACTGGTTTAGTGTATAAGTAACTTCAGAGACTGCAAAACATGCTGTGGTACATTCCATGGTTGAATGTTTGTTTTGTTTTATTCCAGATGGATATCCCAGAAATGAAATTGAATACAAATGGAAGAAAACATCTGTTGAAGTGGCAGATCCAAAATACTGGAGATTGTATCAGTTTGCATTTGTAGGGCTGCGAAACACAACTGAAATTTCTCATACCTTGTCTGGTAAGAAAAGTGTTGAGTTTTATTTCGTGCAGTATCTGTGTAGAACAAGACTAACAGATGAAGATACAACTGAAAACCGTATTAAATGTCATGTAAATATTTTTTATTCTTTTTAAATTTTTAGGTGATTATATTATTATGACAATCTTCTTTGATCTCAGCAGACGTATGGGATATTTTACTATTCAGACATACATTCCTTGTATACTCACAGTTGTTCTTTCATGGGTGTCATTTTGGATCAATAAGGATGCAGTTCCTGCAAGGACTTCTCTGGGTAAGAATGTCTTTTTTCAGCCTTGAAGGATGTGATACTCCCCAAGAATACAAATCTGAAGCAGGGAGTAAATTAACAACAGTTTATTCTCCTTCAGATTGTGACCATTGGTCATTCTTTCTTTTGAACTGCAAGATTGGAAGTAGAGAATCCTGCTGCAGTTGAACCAGCAGGGCTTAAGGAGGGAATGTTGAGCATGGAAATCCTGATCCAATCCTTGTGGATCTGCTGTTCACATAAATACATTTTTTCTCCTCTGTGTTCTTTTTATCATTTCCAGGGACTCCAGTGTGACAATCATTAGTCTGACAAGTATGACTAAACTTCACTTAGCATCATGGCACAAATGAAGTCAGTACTACACAAAAAAAAATTGTGGAGATCTGAGTTTTTTGGGGTTTTTTTTGGTTGGGATTTTTGTGTTGCTGGTATTGGGTTTTGGTTGGAGACCTTTGTTTGTTTGTTTGTGGGTTTTTAAAGTTTTTTGTTTATTTGTTTTTAATAGTATGATTCAGTTATTCTTTTAGGCCCAGGATAGAAGAGAAAATTTGCAACCAAAGTTGCACATCAAGAAGTTAAGCCTATAGCTCACAAAAACTGACTCACTGTCCTGCTTTTACTACAGACAGTACTGAAGTGTGTTGCAAGTTCTGCTGCAGAGATAATTCTGTGTTGGTGTCATCTTGGCTGATCTGTTTAGCATGGCGTCAGTCTCCTAAGTTTGTTTAGGATTCATCTGCTGCCTTGGAGATAAGTTGCAGTCCCCACATAAAACCCAATAGACAGGGATACATGGAGTGCACAGGACACACAAAGCAACTTTGAACTTAGCAGTGACAGATGCTTATAGTAGAACTGGTGACAGCAGTCTGACCTATTTTGGGGGAAAGATCAAGTGCTCAGAGTATATCTTAGGAAGTGAGAGATGTGAGTTAATTTTCCTCATCAGTTATAGTATTGTGAACACACCATTCCCACCCTATAGGATCATTTACTACCAGAAACCTGAGTCCAGGCTTTAACTGTCTGCTTTTCCCACTGAAACTGGACCACCTGCAAGCCTGCAAGATTAATGGGTCAAGAAAGAAAGTAGGCAAAAATGAGCATGGCTCAGTAGCCTAATGAAAAGGTAAGGGAAGAAATTCTAAGTCTTTGATCCTAACTCTATGTTATTTAAAATTGCTGCAAAGTTTAGTGAGCAGACCCTAAAGTGTGGAACAAATAAGTGAAAATAACTTTTGGTGATTTTAGATCTTGACATAGAAATATCACCAGATGTCCAACGATTATTCAGTCAAGGAAATCATTGTGGGTTCTGACTAGCTATGAGACAAGGAAAAACTGTTGCATTGGTATCCTGCTAGTTCTGTATCCAGTTTGTTCTTTTTACAGAGTAGTTTTTATATGCCATGAACCTAGAAATCTGCCTTTGATATCATGGTTAAGCGGAAGTTTTCAAGTTCCCACTTCAACAGTACCAGCCTTCATCTACTTGAGATGAATTACACATTCACATGAAATGAATTCAAATGAAATGAAAACATTTACAATATCTTATTTACAGCTCCCTTCAGGTAACTCTGAGCCCCTTTTGTGTGTATATGCAAAATCTATCATTCAGCAGATTGTAGGATGACTTTTCTCACATGCAATGTTCTGGTGAAGGAGAGAGTACCTGTCAGACACAACTTTATAGAAAAAACCTGAGAAATTAATACAAGACAGCCAACCTAAGCAAGGTCTATTGCAGCAAGTAGCTGTTAATGCTGTTGAAGGTTTGCTCCCTGTGACAGCCCTCATATGCCTTTTGCATAGCAGAGAAGACTGGAAAAATCCACATCTCTTTTTGTCCTCTGTGAACACAATTTGGTACAGGGAATGGTGCGTGCGACTTTCCACCTGGGCCGTGTGCTGGAGTCTGGTACACTGAAAAGGCTTGGGCCTTTTTCTTCCATGAGTGTTAGAAGATCCTGGCAGAATGTGGTTTCCCAACCAACACAAAAGGTTTGAGATGATTAAACATATTTAAATATTTAACGATACAGAGAAATGCCTAATTGATTTTCAAAAGTATCTAGTGGGAGTGAAGCACTTTTGAAGAACTTTATGGTTATCTCTTTGCCCTTCTAGGCATATAATTTCACTGGGAAATCTGTTGGAAAATCGCTAGTCCCTTCCTGCTGCAGGAACAGTCCATAACCACCACTGATTCCATGTTTTGATTTATAAGCCATAGACAGTCTCAGACTGGTGTAACATATCTATTTTCATAATCCTGTGTATGTAAATAACAAATCATTTGTGTGTTCAAGTATTGCTCTCCAAAGGAAAGATCACATCTTAATTTTGGACCACTATGAAAATGGCTTTGCATCTGCCTGAAACATCAAATATAAGAAGTGTTAACACCTTATAAATGCTTAACCAGTGAGGAGTTGAGATTTTGAACACATCGCTGCTAAGGCCAGCTCGTTCTTTTAATTAACTTGTATGTAAGTGAAGCAAGGGAAGCATTTTCTGTTACTTAAGACACAGTATTGAAAACACATCTAGTAACATAGAGAATGAGACCAGAAATCCATGAAGGTCATCTAACATGATCTGCTACATGTCAGAGGCAGACAATTGAAAACATTATTCATTTTACTTGTGTTTACCAGAAGTTTGAAATTATTAATAAATAACACACCTCTTTTTCTGAATGCATCCTTTTCTGTATTTTAATCTTTCAAGAGCTAAAGGACTTTCTTGTGTTTATCAAATTTGTGTGCTTATTTGTACCTGTTTGTCTACTGTATTTGTCTTATGTGTACATGTCAGATTTATAAAATTACACAGACTTTCTCAGTGTCAGTGTTTATTCGGTGTGTGTTGAAAATAGGAGGGATTTAAAGGGATGGTGAAATGTGCTGCTTTTTCTATGATCCCGTGGTGGCTGCTGGATCCATAAGGATGGCTTCTTGCAATCATACTGATGCATGTGGTTGTAATCAGTGGTGAACCCTGCTGTAGCCCAGTTCTTATATGCCTCATCAATTAATTAAGAGATAATATGATGAGTTTTTTATGACAATATGATTGGATTACTTATACATTTCCCTCTTCCTTTTTTCTTTCTTTCTCAAACAGGGATCACAACGGTGCTGACCATGACAACGCTGAGTACAATTGCTAGGAAGTCACTCCCAAAGGTTTCTTACGTGACAGCAATGGACCTTTTTGTTTCAGTTTGCTTCATTTTTGTGTTTGCTGCCTTGATGGAATATGGCACCTTGCATTACTTTACCAGCAACAGAAAAGGGGACAAAGGAAAAGAAAAGAAGGCAAAATCTAAGCCATCAGTAAGTTTAGTCAAGCAAGAAAAAAAAAAAGAAATACAGAATGCTTTTTACTGTAACATTCATTTTGAGAGACTACTTCTCAAGGAGAAAAGCTACTGTTCAAAGATCATTAACATTAATATTTATTCTGTAAATTCCTTACAGCTGGGGGCTTGTACTAATTTTGTGTTAATACTACTGATGAGCAAAGGGTTTAGATGATTTCACTCTTATGTCAGTGAGGACACATGAGAGAGGTTTGATATAATGTTCCACTCCCTTGGTGCTTCTAGAGCTGCCCATGGAGTGTGTGCCCCTGGAGATGGTTCTGTCTGGGCACGGTGCTTCTGAAAACAGCACCTGGTAGAGAACCACAGCTAAGGCTGTAGCAGTACAGATAATGTAAATGGACTGAAGGTATGAGGATTTCTTTGGATTTGCATCACCTAGCTTGGGTTTTACAAAGCTTTGCAAAGGAAAAAGTGCTTATTATTGGTCAGTGTTCTGAATCCCTTCCACTAGAGAAATTCTACCTTAAATCTTTTCTAAATTTGCTTCCATGTTTTTTTCTGGTTAAATTAACCTTCTGCTTTTACAAGTTGATGTTTGTATGGTAAATCCCTGCATATCTCAGGATCAAGCACTATTACATTTTAAGAGGCTTTCTGTTTGTGTAGTAAGAATGGTGTAATTTCCAAGGAGTTTATTGTTGAAAATCAGTACAAATATTTAAAGGTAGTCTTTAAAGTAAAAAAACATTGAGGTAAAGCCACTAAATAGCTTATTCATTCGAATGGTTGTCTTAATATCTGAGGATGGATTGTAGTCATCTTGTGGAGAGAATAAGAGGAAGGCCAAAGTTATAAAGCCCCCTTACAAATCATTTCATCAAAGGATGCAGGAGCATACCTGAACCATAATACCAGTTGTCTTTTCTGAATGAAGGTTGAATACCAGCTGTGTAAGATGAAACAGAAATTGATATGAAATTACAGAAGCAATTGCAGATGTGGAAGTGCAGAAATCCTATTATGAATCATATCCATTCTGCAGCTTGTGTCGGGAAGAACTGGTGCACCCATTCTGAGCAGTGCTGCTGTGGGAGTCTGTCTTACGGGAGCACTGTGAAGCTGCTGGGGCTTGATCCCAGGGAAGTGAGAGCCCTTAGGGTTTACTTGGTGAGCTGTTCCAAGTGGATCAGCTGTGTATTTAGAACAAGGCTAGTGGTGAAGGGTTAATACTCCCCTGTGCTGCCTTGGTCAGACATCACTGTGATCCTCAGGGAATCCAGCACAGTCAAGAAAACTGGAAAATGGAAACCTCAAACCTCCCTTCTCTTAGTGGTAGAAACAAATGTGGGCACAATGGAAGGGGCAGAACGCAGGCGTAGCAAGGGTCGCAGCTGAGCCATGAGGGTAAAAGGTAACAGAGGCTGCAGGGTGTGGGGGCTTTCCAGGGTCAGCGCAGCAGATTCAGCTTCAGGGTGCTGTTGCAATGAGTTCTGGGCAATGCTTAATGAACAGGAAGCGGAGTAAGTCTTCTCTTGGCATGCACAACACAGAGAAGACGAAGATGGGAGGAAGTACTGCTTTATTCAAACCAGGGAGATCAGCGTAAAGATCAGCTGCAGACAAATCAAGACATTGAAGTAGTTTGCAAGTACACTCAATTGGATGGAGTAATGACACTTTACAGAATCTGTTCACACATCAGACATTTGTGCAATAATCTGCCAAGTGCTTTGAGATTTTCAGTGCATATGGAAATTTAAAATGTAGAATCATGATGAGATAGAAACTATGAAACTTATTGAATAAATAGCTGGAATTTGCACTGAGATTAAAATTAGCAGTATAATACTCAAAACACTGTTCAATTTTGTTTTACTGGGTTCGTAAAGACTGCTTTTTATTCCTAAGAAGTTAAAAAAAACCCTTTTTGTACAGAATTCTTTTAACATGTTCCAGCATGTTATGCCTAGAAGACCTTACTAGATAAAGAGATTATGCTAAAAAAGGGAGAATTAAATTTAAATACTTAAATGCAAGGATTCTAATTTTATAAATAAGAGGGTTTTGGTGATGTTTTAGAAAAAGCCATAAGATTTCTCTCTCCAAGTAAGCAAAGAAGACATCTGATTACCTAATGGGAAGTCATAGAATTACAAATCCTTTTATTTTTTCCTTTTTTTTCCCCCCTTTATTTTTGTAAAATACTTCTATTAGTTCTTTTTCTCTTGTAGTTATGGACATGTAATTCAAAAAACCAATTTAATTTAAAAAGTCAGTTTAATTCCTTCTGAAAACTTCTCATTCACAAGTGTTTTGGGCTTTTTTTTTTCCCCTTGGGAAACTTGCCTTGCATAAATCTTCTATTTCTACTGCATAATGCAATAAAGGCTTATTATTCCAGGAACTGATGCCAAAAAGGCACAATAAATGATCTTGTGAAATAAACGGTGATATTTTACAAATTACAAGAGTTTTATCTTAGAAAATATGTGCTGGCATCATTTAAGAAAGGTAGTATGAATTGGCTTGTGCAAATCTACATTAGTAAGTATAATGAGTTTGGGCAGGAAAAATTAAACTTAATTAGTTGTGGATCTTGTTCTGATCATCATTTCACCTGAAGTGAATGCATCACCTGTGCCATGATCTCCACAGACAATGGCTTTTTTTTGTATATGTGTTAGTGTTATCACAGAATAATTGGGGTTTGATCTATCAGAGTGTATTATAAATGCTTCTCACAATACATGGAGTTTTATCTATAAAGTCAGTAGGCATTTCCATTAAAAAATCAGCATGTACTACTGCATCTGTATTTTATGGGTGTTTTGTTGGTTTGTTGTTTTCCGGGTTTTTTTAAGTTTCTGCCAATTCATATGAAGTAATTTCCTTGTGAAGTGTTGGTATTTTTTCCTCTTTTCCATTGCATTGCCTCTTACATACATTTTATGTATTTCCTGTAGGTAGATAAGCCTCTCCCAAGCCACCTCTTCAAACCTGTAATTCTGCATCCACCTCCAGTCTGTGCTGGTGACATGAGCAGTGAAAAGCAGTATTGCAATTTTTAGCTCCTCCTATGTGGTTTCTGGATTGGGGATTCCTGTTTTGCCCCATCAGTAGAAATAACTCATGCCATGAATCTTAGATGGGCAGAACCAACAGTCAGAAAATGTTAGTAAAATCAATGCAGGTGTGAATCAGAAATAAGCATCTTTCCCTATTTACCTTCAACAGAATAATGATTTTTTAAGTTAGAAACATTTGAACTTTTTATGTTTTTAAAAAATAAGCCCTCTTTGCAGTGCCTCAAATTATGATAGAAACATGTAACTCCTGTTTCTTAGTGTTGTCAGTATCTTATCATAACTGAAAAGAATAATGAGGTCCTTTAGGATGATAATTAACTCCCTAGGTCATCATGTCTAATAAGTGTTGAAACAGCAGACTGTATGAATTTTTTTTCTGTGAATTTTTTATTAAATAAAGCTATTTGAAAACATGGTGAATACCGCACTGCGATGATTTAACATCATCCCTTGGGATATTGGGTAAAATGCCCTTGCAGCAATAGACTGCCACCTTAACAAAGTCTTGAGATCTATGTACTGGCCAAAGTAATTCCCAGGAAGTGGGACAACCAGCCTCTAAATCATAACAAGAAGCTAAAGGACAGCTTCCCACTTTTCATTATTTTCATAGGTTTTTGTTGCCTATCATGCATAATTGGTTAAGATAACTTATTCTTTACACTGAAATATCCAGTTAGATCTTCTCACTGCATCCTTTCCTGCTGTTTTTATTCCTCACATGGCAAAATATGAAGACACAAGTCAAGGGTTATGAGTAAAGAACTGTGGAGAAACAAAATAATAAAAGGGGAAAAGGTGATTGTGTTAGTGTAAGTGAAAGGAAAATGAAAAGGCAAAAGTCACAAGAAAGGGAATAGCAAACACTATATGTACTAGGCAATAAGCCACCCAAATTTTTTCAATGAGCATTTTTAACATATATTACACTGAGTTTTTATCAGATTGCAAGAGAGTTGTTATGCCGATGAAAAGCGAAAGTAGGAATTAAGAGCTGAATTAATCAGATCAGTGATTTGAGTGGCATTTTCCCAAGGTGTCACGTCTTGGATTCTAAAGCGGGGCATATTGTTTGGGGATCTAACATCTGAGGGTTAGATGGCATAGCCTGGCCTTATGTATCTCAGTCTGTTAAACTTCACCAGTGATGCTGTACTAATCCCATTAGCTTTTTTATTTTTATGAAAAGGTAGTTTCCAGAAACACATCCAGCCTCATTCTAAAGGCTTTGAATGATGGGAGGACCATCATTCCATTGGTACTGATGATTACAGCCTCCTTGTGGCCTTGGTTGTGACCCAGTTGTCAAGCAGTGACTGACTTCAAAATGTTTGTCTGTGTTGTGTAGATGGGATCAGCTAACCTTGTCTGTGTAACTAATTATCTACTATTCCCAAATCCCAGCACAACCCAGTTTTCACTGTGGCAAGTGAAAATCATTCATGATCTTTCGCCTGCATGAGCTAATTATATGCAACAGTTCATAATTTGCTTAGCTCTCCAAACTGTTATATTTTATATTAGAATTTCTGTATATTAGAATTTCTGTATGTTGTGCTGAAGGTGATTTTATTGCTGTGGAAAGCCTATGGAATTACTTAATGTAGGGGTAAAAACACACAATACTATATTTCCCCTTTTTTTTTTTTTTCCTTAAGAAACCACCTGCAATTGCTGTTCGGCCTGGATCAACACTAATTCCAATAAATAACATTAATCATCTCCCTGAACGTGATGATGATTATGGATATGAGTGCCTAGAAGGAAAAGACTGTGCTAGTTTCTTTTGTTGTTTTGAAGACTGCCGCACAGGATCTTGGCGAGAAGGAAGAATACACATCCGTATTGCAAAAATTGACTCCTATTCTCGAATCTTCTTTCCAACTGCCTTTGCACTGTTCAATCTTGTTTACTGGATTGGCTATCTTTATCTGTAAATTTTAGAGGTTTGACAAACTCAGAAAAAATTTCTAATTTAATAGTTATTGATACTGTTAACTGAGCAAAGATTAGAGCTGGTCCAAAATGACTCAAATTGTTTGTATGCTTTAAAAATTTGAAACAATGAGAGGAAATATGATGATGTAGTCTCCCTCTTGTGATCAAGTGTAGAACTGATACTGGTATATTGAAGAGAAAATTTTAAGATAAATATCCCGAAGATTTATCTTTCCTGAACACACATACATACACTTTTTTCCAGCTCTAAGAAAATGCAGAGTCAAGAGGCTATGTTATTTAACTGGACAGTCCTACATAAACTTTTGATTTTATTCCTAAATAATAATGCAGAAAGATTTGTAGCACCTCTTACACCTTTACAAAGAAAGCCTTAATAAAATGGGATTAGTTTCCCTCATCTGTTTCACGCATAGGGTAATGATTTTATTAAACCCTAATTTTAAAAAGTTGAAATGTAACATTTCTCTTTTCAATCAGCCATTTTTTCTCTGCAGTATGTTAAAAAGCGTGATTAAGTCATAAGTAATCAATTCAGATTGATAGAGAATGCAGATATAGAGCAGCAAGAAATTAATATATCAAAAAATCCAAGGGTATTTCTGAGCTTGTCTTATCTTGACCATGGATACAGACTTTTGGCTTTCAACCTTAGATCAATTACTTTTATGTCTGTGCTCCATCTCCTGTTGCTTTACTGTTGTGAGTTCCCCGAAGTTGTCCAAGAGGGCTGCAACTTTCAAAAATCTTACCCAGCTGCCATTGCTTGCTCATTTCATGGAAAAGAGTCTGGTGTTGGCTGAGATTATGGCCATTGAGCATAAAGATCTTCACATACTCTCTTTTCTCTGATTCATACTCAGTGCTGGAGAAAATGTCATAACTCTAGATTTAAAAGAATTTGTATCAGCAGAATTTGGAAAACCTGTAACAGTGCTACAGTCATTGTACTCAAAGCCACTGTGTTAAACCTCCAGTCCTAAGAGTGCTGTGTGTGATCTGCTCCACTTTGCAGGCAGGATGATTTTGTAGATTCTGTTTGTTACTGCATATGCTCCTCACTGAGCCAAAGCCAAATGGTATTAATGTACTGAACCTGGGGTATGGATTGCTGGGTAATTACTTTCTTGATATTTGTTTGTTTCTAATGGAAAAGATGTGTTATGAAGGGGGACTTAAAATAATCCTTATGCATTGCAGAAACTTCTCCAAGATGGGATGCATCCCCCCAAAATCACAGAACCAGTTCCTTCATCCTTTCAGTGGTCAGTCTTGGTAGAAATCCTTCATTAGTAGCCTTTCTGGACAGACTTCTTGGTGTTGACTATTGCTGGCTGGCAGCATTTGGTATCTCATTTCTGTTTCTAAATCCATTGTCTTCATTATGGAAAAGGGCAGGCCTTCCTCCTTTCTCAAAAAGAAACCAGTCTCGAGTGAGCTTGCAAAAATCACTGTAAAATTAAGATATGCATTACTAAAAGTCAGCATTACACAGAAGACCTTACAGATCTTTAAAGAGGATTAATGGGATTAGCATTTGGCTGTAGGTAAGGATGTTCAGTACTAAAGATAAAGAAATGATTAATAGCTAAGAACAGAAAATGTTGCATGAAGCTCCCCCCCAATATTTCTGTTGAATGGGCTCCCTCCTCTGAATTTCTCAGAAAAGATTACTACAGAATAGATTATTTTTATATTCTAGTTGGTCGCAAGCACAGTAAGATATGATATGCAATACGCGTTTCAGAGGAACTGTTACTCCAGTGGTCAGCCCCAAAGTTTAATAGAGAATGCAAGACTATGTGCAGTCATACTGGAAGGAAATGTGACAGAAGATCCAGTTTTAATGAAATTTTATTTTTCAGTATTTAGCTGATAAAATGTAGGAGTGGTTGAGAGAATCTGAAAGCCCAGGTGTTAAGGATGGCTGACATTATTTGTGATATGACCTTTCTGAGTACCAAGCTCTTCTGACTGTTAGACTGAGCCTGGAAATGCAGCATCATTAACAACACTGATCTGCTATAATTTATTGGACTTTTAGAGTCTAATTTTCATAAAATGTTTAGTCCAATGGAAATATGTTAGTTTCAATTCCATAATGCAAGTTGATGCTTTTTGACAGCATGCTAAACATATTCCTCTGTAGGAGGGATGAAGGTGGCTTCAAGCAGCAGCATGTTGGATGTGTACATGAAAAGCATCGAGTTTGCTGTACAATGCAAGGCTCAGATTTAGTGAGTCTCTGAGTTTCATTAATTCACCTTTAAACAAAAGAAACTTGAAAGAACTTGGCACTTCACAAGAGGAAATACAAATTTCACAGCCTGCTCTCCTCTGGCACATCTAGTTAGCTTTTTCTATTCATGTGGTTGTCAGTTGCCAATCAGCCTCCAGTGACTGAATTGGAGAACAGAAAACATTCAGAATTGGCAAGGGATGGATAAGAAGTCTTTCATCTCTAATTTCTATGAAACAATGTAATGGAGTATTAAACCTATTGAATGTTATGGCTGTTTAGTTTCTGGATACACTTGCTTCTGTCTGTTGACAAACTTTTCTGTGTACTTCATTTGTTTCTGATGAAATAATTTTAGTTTCCCATAGTACTGTGAGTGCAAGTAGAAATGGGAATGCAGTGAACTGTAACATGGCATGTAATAAATGTGTTATTTAAGTCTTATGTATTTTCTTTCTAATCTGCTTGCAAACATCTGATTCCAAGAAATCTAAGTGATTAAAAAAAAAAAAAAACAAACAAGAAACAGACAGTATAATTACTTGGACTTAGATGATGCAGTCATTTCTCAAACTTACCTGGGTAAAAGTTTGTTTACTGTTAGCTGGGATCACAGTGTTTGGGAGTCATAATATTCTGACCATCATTGTGGAAACACATGCTTAAACCTATTCCTAATTAGTACTGTTATTAGACCAGAATTCAAAAAATTGTGTGCTTATGTACTGTCATAAAGAGTGATGCTATCATGAATTGATGCCATTAACACATGCTTAATTTGCACTAATTTCAATAATGAGTGTTCAGTAGCTCAAATAATTGAACATTAAGGATGTGAGCCAGAGCCTTTTCAGTAAGAGATTTTCTCACTGAAAGAGAGGGACATAAGAGGAGAAATTGCCATAAAGGCAGAAAGTGGAAAAATTCTGGGGAAGCCGTTTTATACTGCGCCTATCTTTGGCATCTCTTGAAATGGGTTTTTCAAAAAAGAGACTTTTCCTTGATATTTCTGTATTAGTGTTTACCACGTGTCCATTTTAGTAGTGAGTACAGATCAGCGTGTTATTTTTTGGTAAGGTTCTGTCTACGATTGTACCTCACTGATCTTCAGTGCATGTCTTCCGTGTCTGAATGAATCTGTTTTATGTAGCGGCAGTGCAACCAAAGCATGAGCTCTGGGTAATGTATTTTATATTCACATGTTGATGTGCTTCAAAGACTTTAACCTTATCCAGTTTTCTGGCATTCAGAGACATAGGATTGTGTAAGACTTTGAAGGAGAATCACCTCCAACACTGTTTTTATAATTTTCTGTTGTTTATTTGGTATGGTAGTAAAGCATTTGTTTAAAATTAATATATGAACTGTGCTTTGTAATTTGTGAACATCTTAAAATTTAAAGCCCAACAGGAGGAGTCTGGATTTCAATATCTATCTGCTAAAGTAAGATATGTTTCATTTAATTGTATCAGTCATCATTTCTGTCTACTGTTTCCAAATAGCTGAGAACTAGTGCAAATATATGTTTTTAATTAATTGTTAATATAATTATTATTTTAAAATTCATTGTAGTTTCTGTCAGTTATACTTTAAATGTGATCTTTATGTTTGTGAAATAATATTGTATTTTTTAGTCATTATAATAGATGCAGAAAATAGAAACTCATGTAGAATTCCTTAGCTGAAAAATACAAAGCCAGGAATTAGAAAGAATTACTGTGCTTCCGTTCCTGAAACAGCTCAGTGGATGTTCACACGCCCCGATGGAATGTGCTGGAGGGGCAAACTGATTCACAGGGAGAGGAAGAATAGTCTCCAGGCTGTAAAAAAGGCCTTTGCATTGGTTCATGCCATGGATTTGCTACCCAAGTGGTTCAAAGTGAGGAAGGGAATAAATCTGTTCTTCCTTTTTCAGTGATCTCTTGTTTCTGCTTGATTTCTACCAGAAACAGCAATTCTAATGCTGTATTAGCAGAGGAAACAAAACCTGAAAAATTATCTTGATTTTACTGTTTAGTTTGTTAATGTTGCCACCAGATGGATGGGATGGTCTGACTGAGCATGCAAGACTATGACCAAAGTTTGCTCCAAGACAGGTGGTAGGAGCTTGCAGCTGGTGGCAGAAGGATTGCTTCTTGGATTGGGCATATTCCTTTCAGTTGTGAATCTGCACTGAAAACTGGTGTGGAGGAAAGGAAAAGATGGGATGAGGGAAAGATTGATGGTGGCAGTGATCCCAGAATCACATTGCATGATCTGAGTGACTTATATTTAGTTAATAGGTTTCTCACTGGTATTTATGGTAACACTTTTGATTTCCCTGCTACATAAATATTTTTAATATTTTAAATGAAAAGGAAAGTATCATGTATTTCCTATACATTAACTAGAGACTGAATGAGAAATAGAAAGTTATCTTGAGTTATCATTCTGGTGAAATGTCAGACAGAAAAATAGAGATCAGGTTAAATCAGAAAAGGTTATCTCTTTTTTTTTCTCCATTTATTATTAATAATAAAACTATTTTTTAAATTACTGGGTATTGATTAGTGGAGTAGACACTGGTAAAGGCCTGGTACCCAGGTGTCTACATTGCTGTTGGTCCCCTTAAGGGCTAAAACATTTGGAAATGGAAACGGACTCAGACAGTGTTCAGTCATTGAGACCCTATTTCCATCAGGGAGTGAGAAAGCTGAATTTTGATCATGCCAGGCATGAACAAGGATAGCTGGGTTATTCCAGGGATGTTGGTTTCTGGTTGAAAGGAAGGGTGATTTCTGCCCAAGACTAATTTGAAACACGCTTCCCAGAAGATGGATCTGTACTGTAACTTCCAGAATGATGGAAAAGCATTCCTGCACTTAATGTTCTTCTTTGCACAAGAACAATTTCATTGAGTTGACTGTCCTGCTATGAGGCCCTGAGGTACTCCCTGTGTGGTATAGGAGAGAAGTTTTGGTGGCACTCCTGGGCAAGGTGTTAAAATCTTACCACAGGTCTCAGTATTGTGGTTCCTGAGCTGTCTTTTGGATCTGTTCTGATCCTAGTGAAAAGTCAGTAAATAATAAACTTTTTGTTTTACTTACTAGTAAAGCTCATTGAGAAAGCCAAGATGTTAACGAAGGCTTTAGAGGAAATCTCAGATGACCCTTGGAGAGAGGAGATTGACTAAAACTGAAGCAGACCAAAGGACGTAGCCTTTTTTACTATAGATGAGTCTTGTTTTCTAACAATATATTGATTCTAAAAAAATGTGCAAAAGCCTCCTGGTATTTTAAGGGAAAAAAAGTCTGTAAAGTTCTCATTCCCCTTCTCAGTGAAAAATCTATCTTTGCCTTCAGAGTTTGCTTATGGTACATCAACATCACTTAAGCAGTGTGAGGAGAGCCATGGGGGTAATAAGACAAAAGATCTGTAAACTGCTCTACCTTCTTCTTTCTCAGTTCTTTTTCTTAGTCAAGAAAAGAGGATCAGAAGAGTAGACATATGGCATGTGTAAATGAGGACAATTTTGCTCCTGACAACAGGGCCTGAGTCCCACTATCTGACAGGATCAAGAGGGATGAGACTCTGCTTACCGCAATAAGGCTTCTCTTTCGTAATCTTTTGCAGTAGCTACTTTTCCATACATCACTGCATGCCTACCTGAAACTCAAAATATTTTTCAGGTTTGAAGCACTTCTTTTGTGTGTTTCTGGCTTCACACAATGATCTTTATCATCAGGGTTTAAGCTTTGCTGAATTCAAAGGGAAAGGTTTCCTCTTGAAATTTCCTTGTCCAGGTATTGCAGGTAGGAGACGTATTCCTGCCAAACATTGGAAAAGTGATTTTCAGTTGATCCTGCTGAGGAGGCAGGCTGGATCTCTAGGGTGGCATTAGGATTCCTTTGTCATTTAAACATGAGAAGGTTGAAGGCTGTTAGCAGCAATGACCAGTACTGCCTTCACAGAGGATGTATTACCTTTGCCAATTTGATATTAAAAAAGAAAATCCGAAACTATTACTGTGGGTGGGAAATGAGCCATTATTTTACTACAGATACATATTTCCCCTTTACTTGTTTATCTTCTTTGGGAAGATGGTATATAGGAGTTTTTTGGCTTGTGAAATACACAGAAAAGAGGTGATGGTCCTTTTGAACAGTAAAGTCATGTCAATCCATCTGCCCAATTACGGCATTGGAGCAGTAGAAATGAAGGTGCTTGCTCTATAGCTCAGATTTTCCAAGACAGATAAATATGGATATTTGCATATTTATAGGCCCAGTATTAATATGCAATCTGTTCACGCTTTAGTCAGTGAAAAAAATATTAATGGTTTGTATGTCTTCAGTGTCTCTTGTATTTCCCACTGTTGTCCACTGTGAATGTTTAGACTTCTTGTCTGAACATGAAAGGTTGTGTTACGATACCTTTAATTACAGTTTAAATGACTACAAAATATACTTCCTTAAATGAAAATGAGGTGTCAGAATCTGGCAATCTCATGGCCATTCCTATATTAAAAAATCTAATATTTGTACTTAATTTCCATTTCAATTAAGCAAATAGTACTGCTATAATTTGTATTCCCTTCCATTGAAGTTTTAGAAACAATTGCAATTTATGGTCTAAACCCTAAATTTACTGATATATTTTTCAAAAATAGCACTTGTTGATTTTTTATGTGTCTTGGTATTTTTTATATTGATGTTCCAGTATTCAAATGTACCCTTAATGCAAATCTGTCTCTGCATCTATAGTTCGTATAATGTTTCCGTTGCTCAGACTTTGCGCCTACTAGTACCTCCTTTCTTTTCATTCAGATTTAAAAATAATGCTGATATTTTTAACTACCTAAGTGAACATTTATACTCTACATTTAATTTGATATGTTTTGGCACCAGTGGACCATGTTGCAATATTATGCATCAGTGTTCCTTTTGAAGTTATTTATTAATGCCCTTGTGGATAACTTGCTGCAAGAAATATGGAACATAAGTGCTGTAACTCTGTGCTGCTTCTAAGATTTATATATAAAATACATTATATTGACGCAAATTTATTCTTTCATTTCAGTTTTCCTTCCAGAAACCTCCTCAGCTGGGCTAATATTATTATTATAAGTGTGCTTATATTTACGGTTCTACTTAGTTATTTGGTACTTTTCCAATAGCCTTGGAATGTACTCATCCATTATTATATTCAATTACCTGGAAACATCAAGGTATCCTCACAATCTTTTAATGTGATTAAGCCATGACTTCTTCAGCCTCTCTTAAAATGCCATACTCTTTTGTGTGCAATACCAAAACTAAAGCATTTTCAGGTATTAAATTGAGTTTTACTTGCTTCTCAATTTTGACAAAGTCTGTCTGCTGGATTATAGTGAAACACTGATATAATCATTTTTATATTTGACAACATTATTAATGAGCATGGCTGAACCACAAGACTTGAGAGGTGATAAACAGATTATGCTCTTGGTTAAATCCCATGTACAGCTAAGGCTTTACAGGTGTTATAGAAATTATAATGGCAGTGGCAACAACATATGTATATATATATATTTATATGTAGACTGGAAAGCAAGATATAAATACTTATACATCAGTTTCTGATTGTCATTTGAACAAGCATCTCCCTGCCAATAAAATTTATGTTCTAAATGTGACCAAAAGAGGTCCTAAAAACACCCTTTAGAGTTGCACATTTAGAATATTGAAGTGGTTCAGAAACTTAATTATGGTTCTGTTTGATGGGTCTTGTGGATTAATTTTTAATTTTACTCCTTTTACTGAAGAAGAAAGAGAGAAGAAATAGGCACTGATATCACTAAAGGTAAATTTGAAAATACCCTCTTTCTGAAAAGTAGATCTTCTCAAATATATACATATAGGTAGGAGCAAATTTCTTCAGTAAATTTGCGGAGTAGATGGATTCTGCTTTCCATTTTCAGAACTCTGTTGGTACCACGGTAAAATATTGACTCTGAGTTCTGTGGTTTTTTGTATACCTTTAGTTTTTGGATGCCTCATTTTCTGGTATGCAGTTTAAGACATGAAAGAAAAAAATCTGCTTTTCAGAAGTTGCCCCTTTCTAGAAATTATCCCTTGAGCTTTCTGTTTCAAGTAATTCAAAAATGCATAAGTAGGCAGCATTGGTAGTGTTTTAAATAAATTAGATTGCTATAAAATGGTGCAGAAAGTTCACATATGGTTCAAGGCTAGAATTTTGTAGCCTTTTGTGGGATTTTTTTCTTTTTTATTTTCTTGCTATCTGGGGAGACGTGAAAGCAAAGGGAGGGATTTCACCCTATAGTTCTTGGATTGGTTTTGTTTACAGCAGTGCAGCTCATGCAGAATAGTTCATCTGCTGCTAAAAGCTGATTTTATTGAAGGGCAAAGGAGGCTTTGAGACTGATAACAGGAATAATAGTAGCAGGCTCAGAAAGGAGGTGTTTGTGGCCCTCATAATCAAAAGGGGCTTGGTGGCACAAGGCTTTGGAAACAGAAATTCTGAACTAAGATTATGAGAAAAGGTTTTATTATAAGGACTTCTAGAGTAAAACAAAATCTCGGAAACCTCTTGCCAGAAGACTGACAATGGTTTGAAGGATAGGTTTTATAGTTCATGACTCTACTGCAAATGTGAATGTCTATTGAATTTTCATATAAATGTTGCACTAGTCCTTGTGCACTGAATGGAAATGTGCTTGCACCCTGGTGCATGGTTCATACAGATGTTTCTGAGATGTGATCTGTAACCTTCTAAATGTAAAACTCAGAAAGCCATAGTCTTAAATAAATTAAAAATCCACCATTGAATAACGTGTTCTGTGCAAAATGAACAGATTAGATGTTTGTGCTCTGATGTCTGTTAAACTGATAAGAATCAAGAGAGTTTCAACACTGAACTTTGTAAAGCAGTTGTAATGCATTGTTTTTACTGTATCTGCTGTGAAGTTGATTAGTTACACTGTGAAAAAATAAATAGTGCCTGGCTACATACTTTCTTATGTCATTTATTTTCTATATGCCATATATTCTTTTCTCTTTAATACTTTGATAATAATGGTCATTCTGATGAAAATAGTTTTGTACACTTCTCTGATAGACAACAATGCCTTTATTTGCTTTAAATCTTTTCCTTCCTCCCCCTTTTTCCCCTTCTCTTTCCTTCCTTTGGTGCTAATGTAAAAAGAACAGCAGTCATGTCTTAGAAATAAAGCTCTGGAGCTAAAATTCCACTTTCATCAGCCATTTTGTTTGGGACCAGTTTTATAGCTAATGAAAGGTGTCCTGCTTGTAACTACCAAGAGGAGTGGTCCTGCTCTCCCACACAACCCTTTCACTTCTGCCAGCACTGGTGCTTAGCTAATACCACTGTCTTTCCCTTTCCAGAATCCCTCATGGCCATGATGTGTGACTCCCTCTTCTTTGTCCTGTCATTTTAGGAAAAGTTGTAACGTTCTATTAGATGTGCCTCAGGTCAAGGAGCAGGGCTCATGCGGAAAGGAAATCTGCAGGTGAAAATCACCCCTCACTATTTTTCTCCAATATATTCTTCTCTGGCCTTACTGTCCCACTGGAGGATCAGCCTGTAAGCATCATCTTCCTCATGCAGTCAGTCCCAGAAAGTATTTTTAATGCATTCGAAGCTGACTGTGGAAAGGTGATGAAAGAGGGATGCAGTCAGTGTTAGAAATCCTGGGAAAGAGGTCAAAGATGTTTTAAGCCTCTGGTGGTTCTGGAAAATGCCACAGATTTCTGCAGCTGCTTACACATAATTTTCAGATTAAATTTAGGGATCCCAACACTACCTACGTTCCCTTAAGCATTGTATGTTCTTTTTTCCCTGGTAATTACCTCTGATATTATGTCTTGACAGCTGTTACTTAAATTATTAAGGTTACTTAAGGTATAATAAAATCTATTTATCTTTTTCTTTCAGATTGTTGATGTCCTGTCCATTGTACAAACAGTAAAAAGAACTCTGGTGTTTCATAACACCAAACTTCTGAGTGCATAACGTTTTGAATGGCTTTCTAGGTCAAAAGAATCAAACCTGTAGCTTCTACAGTACTGAAGTAGTTGATGAATGAAGGAATTAGGCAAAGCCTTTATGTACAGACTGCAAAGTAAAATCTGTCATCTATATTTTTAAGGTAAACATTTTTCATTATTATCGTCAATAGGGTGAATTTCAGCTATACATGCCTGCAAGGAGCTAAAATGACTTCATGTCTCATGGACCAGCCAAATTTCGTTATTTTCTACCAAACTGAGACTGCTAAGACTTGGGGTGGCACAAGCCTTGCTGACTGAAATTACTAAATGTCAGTGCAGAAACAGAATAAGAGAGTCAATTTTTAAGAATTCCAACTACTTTACCTTATTAATATCTAAAATTACCTTTTACTTTGTAAGAATTATTAAACAAATTTTATAATAAATATTTCTTAGTAATATCCAATTTTATTATTTGCTAAGAATATCTGCAGTAGAAATCGAAGAAGTCTTCTAAAACGTCTATTAGGAGCTCAAAGTGTGTAAATGAAACTTGTAGATTTTAAAAAATCCTAGCCTGAAGAAGCAAGTGCTACTTTTCAAAAGCAGTAGGTAAAGCTGTGTCTGCACTCCCTCTCATGCCCTAAGGCCCTGCACAGTGGTTTCTTGTGAGGGAGTAACACAGTCTGCATGCCCTGAGACAGCCAACAGAGCTTCCCTTGGTCACGGTGACGTCTGCAGTTCTCCCACTCCTTTTGGGAAGGGGACTGTGAGCAATGAAGTCAATCCACACAGTGCACTGGGCAGCCAACATATGGTAACAACTTTCAGATCTGACCAGATAATGTTAGGCACACACGGGCAACTGAAGATTTTCATTTTCAGTGGCCAGTCCCTGATGGATTGTGTCATGTCAGGCAGTGCTCTTCTGTTTTCTCATATATTCCATCCTGGGAGAAACACTTCAGGTTTCTTCACCCCTTCCCCTTGTTTTGAGCACTGGCTACCATCTTCTCCTAACTTTCCTTGGCAAATCTGGTTTTCGGTTCTTTTCCTTGTGTTATAAATCACTGGTCACTTAAATTTCCACTGTACTTTCCATCCTTTTACCTGTTTCTGCATCTTTGTTTTCTCATTTTCTGTTTATTGCTGGCAGTATATCAGCCTCCTGCTGTCTGAAGAACACCTCAGAGATTTTTGTCTGGTATAAGTCATCTGATAAGAAATAGAAAATAAGTGCTAGATCTTTCTTAACACACTCTTAAGGATGTCATAAGATAAAAAGGACCAAATATCCCTGAGAATGATTTTTTTTTGGGTTGTTTGTTACATGGCCCTGCTGTTGAGGTCAGTGAGCTCTCAGCAGCTGCTTCCAAAGCTGGTTGGGTTCCTGAATGCTGATTCCTTATGATATATTTAGATGGATAACCTGGCAAAAGATTCCTACCAACAATAGATAAAGAAAAGGGAGCACCAATACCTCAACACTGACTTTATTTCCCTGCTCCTAACTGTTATTTTCCACAGAGATTATTACAAGAAGTCCTAACTTAAAATTGATGCTGGGGGCTTTGCTGAGAGCATGAATCAAAGGTTAGATATGAGCATTAAGACTTGGAATTTAAAGTTCTCCTTTTTCTGTACTGCCACTGAATCTACATGACTCAAATTTTTTTTATTTTAGATAAATAATTTTGTATCTTAGTTTCTATCTGTAAGATGTCAATAATGCTAGTCATAAAGATGTTAACAGTGAATTAATGAATTCAAAGTACTCAGCATTTCTTGTTAAGAACCTGGCAGGGAACTAGAGCAAATCATAATTTTGAACTTCAATCCTGAGAAGGAAATGCATGCATCTCTTTAGTCAGAACGATACTAATTAAACAGACAGGTGAAAATTTTGTGCCTGGAACTTTCCTACAAATACAAATATTTTTTACAGAAATATTAAGGTAAATAAAACCGTCATCAATCAAAACAAATCCTCAGAACTTAGCATTCAGGGTTCCCCTCAGGAAGTAATGTAGAGCAGAGCTATCTGGCTAGTAAATTCTGAATCTGAAAAGTCTCTAGAAAGCGGTGTGAAATGAAGAACTCTGATATCTTTCTTTTGTTATTAATGAAAATACACAAGAACAATTTTATCCTGCTTATCTGTTGCCTGTTTTGGGTCTGTTGCTGATAAAAAAGCATGCTATCTTAACACTTGGTTTATTTGTAGTTTGTCCTACAGGCAGTATTGGAAGATTCTAAGACCTTCATAGTTGCAGTAAATTAAGTTGTAGTCACAAGAATAGCTCATCACTGCCTGAGGTCTGAACGAGTGAGAAAAAAAATCTGTCAGCCAATAAATAAAGTTAATAGCAAAGTTTAGTCTCTGTAGTGAGACTGCTGATCTAATTTTATTTAAAAGTTGACAGGACCAGAGTCTCAGTGTAAGGCAGTATTGGTCCTCTGCAATCAATAGAACTGATTTACAGCTGCAGCTGCATGACCAAAATTATTTTATAACTAAGCGCTCTATGTTCTGACGTGACTCAGAAGTATCACCACTGTTTTGCATCAAAGAAGTATTGGGTTTGGAATTGCAGCCTTCTCAGCACATAGTAAAGTCATAGAGAGATCTAATGGTCATCATTCAGGCTGTCAATGAGCAGGCAGCTCAGTTCCCATCAGAAGCTGCTACATATTCCATGCAGTCAGGTGCACTGCGTGCGTATGTTTGTGGCTTAACTGCAGAGTCATCTGTACTGAGAATTGAGTTTGATTGCCTGTATTTGGAATTTCTACAGCAACATTCAAAAGGGCTTTGAAATATTATTTGCTAAAATATTTTCATCCATGTAGCATTTGTTAGGCTAGGGATTCGTCTTCTGATAATCCAGAGTGCTTTAAAATTCTAACATAATTATTTAACTAAATGGGAAAATCTTGTTACAGACAACCTTCACATTTCCCAGCAGCAACAATGAAGATAAATGTGGGTGCGTTATCGTCACAGCATTCCAAAAAACACATTAAGGGAAGTGATACATCAAAGCTGACGTGTCCTAGAGACTGCCGGGGATAAGTGGTCAATAACTGGGCAGCAGGGCCAGAAGTGTGCAGGCAGCCTTGACTGGTGCCCTTCTGTCAGACGCAGTGCCCTGTAAAAAAAGCAGCAGTCAGGAACTTGCAAAAACTTGGAAGTTGTGAAGATATGTAGCAACAGTGTTTCTGAACCGTTGCCATATGGCCATGGGTCCCACCTCCAACCAGTGTGCTGTTGTGCCCCTCAGAGAAGCATCTCTGTGAGTGGAAGGTGACCCTGGGCACCCATAGAGGCTTCCCCTGCCCAGCTCTCCTGGGTTCTGTTCTCTGCTGGATACCCCTGAGTGATCCTTCAGCCCTCCGTGTGAAGCAATCAGATCTTCTGGGTACCGTGGGGTGAGAGGCCTCTGTGTGTGTGCTTTGGGTCAGTGTCCTCGTCCATGTGGTAACAATGTCCCTAACGGGTACACTGCACCTCTTACCTGTTAAATCACATTGCAGTGTCTCCTTGGTGACCCCCTCCTTGTTTGTTAGTTTTGGACATTAGCTTTGATTGCAAATTTGAGTCTGTTCTCTATGTGAGGTTATTTTTATGTACATTTCTGGCAACTCTGCAGCCTTCATGTCCTGAAACATTTCAGTTTCCTCCTCTCCAGGAGAAAACCTTTTAACAGGTTAACACAGAGCCAGTACTGTCCTATTGCTACCTTAGGAAAGAGGGCAGGAGCCACTTTGCCGGACATTATTCTCAGAACATGGTAAAGAACTTTGATGTAATTTCCACTGAGAGACCTTATTGCAATGCCCCAGTGCTTAAAGGGGGTTTAATAAAAAGAGGAAGAACAATTTCTTGCATGGGCAGATAGTGACAGGACAAGGGGCAAAGGTTTTTGACTGAAAGAAAGCAGATTTAGATTAGATGCTAGGAAAAAATTCTTTACTCAGAGGGTGCTGCGTCACTGGAACAAGCTGCTCAGAGAGGTTATGGATGTCCCATCCCTGGAAGTGTTCAAGGCCAGGCTGGATGGGGCCCTGAGCAACCTTATCTAGTGAAAGCAGACCCTGCCTATGGCAAGAGGATTGAAACTAGATTATCTTTAAGGTCCCTTCCAACTCAAACGATCCTGTGATTCTAGGATTTAATTGCAGTGGAGGGGATACACAATAGAAGTATCCTTAGCTACCTCCTATAGATTAGAAGACAGGTTTGCTAATGTTGAGTGCATATTTGCCCATGAACTCTGCAGTAGAGACATGTTTATTCTGTTACAAGCACTGTTTAGAGAATGATATTTTATACCACTGTGTTGAACTAGCACACAATGTCTTTATTCACTGAAACAGTTCCCTTTTTGTAAACAACTATTGATGCTAACAACTACTTATTTAAACAACTTGAAGTCATACAATAATTAATAACTTTAAAAGAGATCCAAGTGATTGACAGTCCACTATTGTGTAATAGCCTATATGGCTAAAATGCAGCATCTGAGGGATTACAGGCACTTGATATAATTCAATTTCTGATTCTTAGTTAAAATTTAATACAAATTTGCAATGTCACACATTATTTTTGGTAGAATTTTCCTCTATTCATTTGTATTTTGACTTTGTAAATGTTTTTCTTACCTTCAGTCCATTATTCCAGCAGGGTCTAGCATCTGGTGATACCATTGCTTCCCATCTCTCACTCGCCTGAGAGATTTTCATGATTTTGTTCTTTCTTGTTTCCTCTGCCCCTCCATACCACCACTTTTCCCTTTGGGAAACTTGGGTGCAGCAACTGAACTAATACTCAGAAAAACCTTTCAAATTATGTAGCGATGCTTGCATTGAATTTTGAGCTATCATCCAGGTAGATAAACAGTTCAACATTTCAGGCACACAAAGTTCAATGAGAGATAAACAAGTAGGACTGGATGAAGAAATTATGGCCTACCACTAAAATCAAATTTATATCCTGGAATTCTTGTTTTTTAACAATAAAAAAGGCAGCTGCAAAATTTCCTTTGATTCTTGCTTCTCAAAGTATGACAATGAGGGATAAAAGGGATGAGTTCAAAATAAATTTTGGAGTGGTTAGAGGAACTGATCTGGCAGTATGAAGAGTGCTGTGCCATGCTCTGCTGAGAAGTGCTTTCCTGAGCATAGTTATACTAGTACTTCTTTCCCAGAGCTGGGTGTAGTCACATCCTGACTCAGTTCTGTGATCAGACAGGGAAAGGAGATTGGCACAGGACTCAAATAACCTCTTCTGCTTATCTGGTGATTTCTGTGGCCAGGAGGTCCAGGTGGACCATCAACCTGGGAGCTCCCCCAGGGTCCAGCCCCAGGCTGGTGGTGTGCTGTTGGCACATCTGCCCCATCTTGCACACACAGCCTCAGTGATAACTGCTCTGCTTAGTTTGAGTCTTTCCATCTCTGCTGAATGCAGCAGGGAAAGAGGAAGCTTTAAAACACAACAGGCAGACTTTCCATTATGGCTCCAGTCTCCTGTCTTCTGTGAGAAAGGCAGTGGTTCCCTCTGCTTAGAGACTAATGTCTCACAGGGAGGAAGGAGACTGTTCTCTTTCTTCCCCCACACCAACCGCACAGTCCATACCGGGTTTTTTTCAGGGCTACTTGGTGCAGTACTTCAGAATGAAACCAGAAACGAGTACCTGAGAGAATGTCTATATTCTTTTTGTTGGGGGAAAAATATGTAGAATTAATTCAGCAGAATATCCCCTGGCCAGGGCTATCAGAGAATGCAAAATCATGTATTTTACCTTTCTCCAGGGCAAGTTGTGTTTTTGCTCATGAGTCTTCCTCAGTTTTACCAGCCCTGCTCTTCCTTCTCTGTCTTAGTGTTTTATCTTGCCTGTCACCATTTCACTTTCAGACTGCTGCTCCTAAAATATCAATCAGGCAGGTTCACAACTGTACGTTTTAAATGGATTACAGTAGAAGAGTAAATTAAAATCTCTGTATTTGAGGCCTTTCCAACCCCTTGAGGCTCTGGACCATGTAGAGAAGGGAGAAAGCTTGCACCAAGCTGAGATTAACCTTTATTTGCTTTGTATTTCTAAACTTTTTGTGTTCTCCATTAAAAATATTTTCTTTGAAGGCTTTCCCTCATGAAAGAGATTATGGTTTGCCTGAGAAATAATAATTAGCTGATAATTTAGGCTGAAAGTAAACCACTAGTTCATGATTCATAATCCAACAGGGAAATTATAATTGCCTGTGAGATAATCCAATGTTGCATTCTAATAGCCATTATCCCCTTGGGGAAAGGCTGTGTGAAGGTGATGTTTTACCTGGAGACACCTTCATTGGGAGATGGAAGCTGAGGGTTCCTTCTTGCTCCTTTTCCTACCTAGACAAAGCTTTCCAAGAATAGTCTCTTCACAGTTTCCTTCTACAGGGGCATTTCCCTAGAAAGAAGTAAGAGAAAGCAGAAAGATCCAAGCACTGAAGGAGTTAAACAAAACTTTGAACGTCAGTGGAAGACCCTATACCTTTCAGTGCATCTGCAGATGATGCACCACCCAAAGTGATGGTGAATGAAGTTAAATCCAGTTGGCAGTGGGTCACCAGTGGTGTTCCCCAGGACTGTACAGAGGGATCCGAACAGACTGGATTGATGGGCCAAGGTCAGTGGTGTGAGGTTCAAGAAGACAAAGTGGCGGGTACAGGACTTGGGTCATGACAACCCCCTACAGCACCACAGGCCGGGGGCAGAGTGGGTGGAAAGCTGCCCAGAGGAAAAGGACCTGGGGGTGCTGGTTGATGGTGGCTGAACATGAGCCAGTGTGTGCCCAGGTGACCAAGAAGGCCAGTGGCATCCTGGCCTGTATCAAGAATATTGTGGCCAGCAGGACTAGCAAAGTAATTCTGTACTTGGCACTGCTGAGGCCACAACTCAAATCCTGTGTCCAGTTCTGGGCCCCTCACTACAAGAAGGACATTGAGGTGCTGGAGCTTATCCAGGGAAGGGCAAGGCAGGTGGTGAAGCAGCTGGAGCACAAGTCCTATGAGGAGCGGCTGAGGGAGCTGTGGTTGTTTAGTCTGGACAAATGGAGGCTGAGGGGGAGCCTTATTGCTCTCTATAAATACCTGAAAGGAGATTGTAACCAGGTAGAGGACAGTCAGTTCTCTCAAATAACAAGTGAGAGGACAAGAGGAAATGGCCTCAAGTTGCACCAGGGGAGATTTAGATTGGCTATTAGAAAAAATTTCTTCATAGAGATATTTGTCAAGCGTTGGAACAGCCTGCCCAGGGAAGAGGTTGAGTCACCATTCCTGAAAGTATTTAAAAGAGGTGTAGGTGTGACACCTGAGGACATGGTTTGGAGGTGAATGTAGTGGGCTGATCTTGGCTGGATGAAATGCCTTGTGCCTCTGTGGAGAACTAAGCTCATCCAAAATTACTAGTTTTTGTTTGGATCTGCACTTCTAGACACTGCTTTAGCCTAAGCCTAGTGCAGGAACATCTGTAGAATTCATTAGAAAGTGCAATCCATTCTGTATGACCTGCATGAAACCATCAGCTGGGTTAAATCTATGGCTTGAACAGAAGATAAGAAATAATGGAGTCAGGAAGAACTGTTTTGGACCTTACAGAGCTTCCTTTGAACTTAAATTGAATTGCAGTCTCTTTGTAGGCACTAGATGATTTTTTTTTTTTAATTCCACAGTTCACAAACAGACAAATAAGAGTATGGAAAAAGAATATAATTATTAAGGAAGTCTTCCTTTTCAATTGAAACTGTTGTGTTTGGATAATCTTGTGTACAGTTCTGCCGGATATTACCAAGCTGGATTAAGTTGAGTCTTGATCGTGTTATAGATTGTTTAAACCTTTGGGAATGTAAAGAAGTTCATTGAACAGAGACCTGTAGGGAAAGAATCTGAACTGCTATTGAGGCTTCTTTTTGGCAAGATAGTATATGAAATTCTATTGAAAATGCCTTCTTAACAATTAATTTTTTAATTCCAGTAGTAGATGACCTGTTTGTCAAGTAGGTTACAGCTGCTTGGGATTGCCTCTACTTAGTAGACAGGATGACTGAGTCATACTTTTACTGAATTACCCTCTGGCCAGCAAAAGATGTTTCTAAACCAGAGTGCCATCCAGAGGGAACTTGGTTTGTGTACTAGCTCTTCTTTGGTCTGTGCTAGAATAACAATCTTGCTCTTTCTGAGGTAGAAAGAAGAACATGCTTTATATCTAGAAACTGGAACTTAAGAGAATTGCTACAATCTTGTTATGGAGACCTCTGACTTTAGCAGATTGTTCCCATATCTCTGTTAGGAGTTTTTATGAGACTGAAGCAAGGAAACAAAGCAAAACACAGAAATTTAGGCATTGTGACTTTTACATGAGTGAATCAAGCTGTGAGGGTATAGTTTTGGAAAACGCTGGCTCTTGTCATGGCAGTACGACCATCCTTTTTTATTGATCTGCAGAACAGCCTTCCTGACATGATATTTCTGTTACTTGTATGGTGGAAATGCTAGTAAGCCCCTTTGAAATGTTTCTCTTTTGTTGTACTGAAGTATCTGGTTATTCTTAGATGACAGGTAAAATGACCTTCTCTGTTTCTAGTGCTTCTGGACAAAATGGTTGTGTCTGTGGTAGGTTAGCCTTTGCCAGCAGCTAAACTTCCACCCAGCTGCTTGTTCACTGTCTCCTCCTCAGCCAGCAGAGGAGAGAGAAAATAGGAAGAAAAGGGATGAGAAACCTCATGGGCCAAGATCCCTTTGCCAGTTACCATCACAAGCAAAACCGACTAGACCTGGGGAAAATTAACTTATTGCAAGTTAAAATAGTTATTAAAGAATTGATTTGGGTAGGAGGAAACAAAAAACCATGAAACTAACACCTTTTCTTCCCCCTTTCCCGGGCTCACTCTCACTCTGTCACTCCAGTCTTTGCTCCCCCACCAGGTGGTGCAGGAGTGTCGGGAGTGGGTTACATCGGGACACAGTGGTTTCTCTCTGCTCCTCCTTCCTCCTCACACTTTTCCTCTGCTCTGGCCTCATCTCTTAAAGGGTTGCAGTTCTTCAGGAGTATCTACTTAACCACGGAGCACCTTCTCTTTCCCTTCCACTCTTGGTGTTCCCACTGCTGTGCCTCACTCTTTTCTACCCTCCTGCACTGCCTGTGTGGTGTTTCCTGCCCTTTTAAAATACATTTTCACAGAAATGCCTCCAGCTTGTCTTATGGGCTCACTATGGTCTGTGGTGGGACTATTGAACCCTCTTCCCAGTGGGCAATCTTTCACAAATTCCTAGCTATGCCTGAATATTACTTTGAGAAGTAAACTTTGAGAAAGTGTTTTGAAACACTTTATTTTGTACTGTGGAACAGTCATGACCGTACTGAGAAGACCATTCTCCCTCTTGAAGTCCTCCAGGACCCAAGGATGGCTGTAGAAACCATACATTCCTCCTCATAGGAAGTTAAAATACAGTAATTTATCTTAATGAATGAGAGTTCCAATCTGAAAATGTAGTTTCTAATCACAATATAGCTCATTTTCACTGAATCTCAGTGATTTAAACAATTTATTTAAATCAGTGATTAATTAAAAATTCTGCAAGTAAACCTCACAGTTTAGAGGTAATTTCTGGCAGTCAGTAAGCTGCATTCCTGTGACCAATAAATATATTCTTTTCATACTATTAGATCCTTCAACCTGCTTGAGTAAAGTTAAAAATGGCTGTTAATGTAAATACTAGCAAAATGTTACAATGGAATCCAGTAACTAACTAAATTTTCCTTTGGCAAGAAGAATATGATTTATATTACCTAAATAGCTTTTCAGACCACATTGTTTTGATTTATCTCGGTAGATGCAAGAAAAATATATTTCATGAGACAATATTGCTAACATTGATAATGTTTGCTAGTATTACTAAAACATAAGTGCAAAATTGCTGCTGTTCACAATACACCAGCAGGAAAAGACCAGATTGTTGATCAACCTGATGCAGAGACATGCTGACAGCAGACTATTTATTTACCATTTCTAATTCCTAGTCTGCCCAAAAAAGCATCACTTGTTTTTAGCAGTGATTCAAGCTGACATTTGCATCACACTGCATCACATTACATTAAGCAGCATTATGATCTGGAGGAATGCTAAGCTTTGTAGGTAGAGTAGACAATTTAAAACAGCAGCTCCAAATGAAACACATAGCTAAGGAAAGAGCCTTGAGGTTTAGCACAGCTGCTGCAGGGCGATTGAATGGAATTTGGTCTGTAAAGATTGGAAGACACCATTTCAGAAATGTAAGTGGTCTCATCAACTCAACTAGAGCCCAGAGCTACTTCCTGAGGTGCTCAAGTTGTTTAAATCTGCCTGAGAGCTTTTTGCATGCATACAAGATGGTTATTTCCTGAAGCCCTGCTAGTGCATTTATTAAAAAAGGTCTCAAATGAACCAGCACCTTTGTTTTCGTAGTTCAGTATACCTTTTCTCAGGCATATATCAGATTACACCCAAAAATACTACCCACTGAACTCCCAGCTGACCTCTAATCACACTTTGCATTAGTCTCAACAACCTAGTAGAAGGTGAGAATATTTTTTTTTTCCCTTTAATGCCTTTCCTCCCTTTCTTTCTAGGGAAGCTTGCCATCTTCCAGCTGGCTTTATACTGGGCAGGTCTCTGTTTTATTATTTGCCCCTGTGTTTACCCTTGGAAAGATATTTAAGAAGCTGTGGCATGAGCTGTGGGGACTCCAGTGTAGTGCTGTGTGACAGATAATGTTACTCAATGGTGGAAATATGCTTAGGTGCTCAGAAATATACGTAAGTTTGTTGAGATTTCATAGGAAACAAAGGTCCAGCTTAGATCAATACACAAATGTTAATATTCAGCAACAGTTTAAGGATGGGCTAAATCTGCCCATTTAGAGCTTTGTATTTAGGATTATGTCAGATAGCCAAGAACTACACATACACATCAAAACTCATGTGACAAACTGAGGAACAAAAATAACAGGCTTTCTTCCTCTTGTCGACCTTCAGTTGATGATGATATTACAGAGAGCTGTGAGCTGAAGGCAGGGAGTTTTGCCTTTCTAGCTGCTATCTCTGATCATCATGACCAGTATACCTTCATCAACCTCATTCTGAAGATTACCTAAACAAAAGAAGTCAGAGAGGTATTTCCAGAGCTGAATTTAACAACAGAAGATTTGAATGAGAAACATGGATTCCTTCTTTTCTCTTCCCCTCTTGTGTCTCCTTTTACTTCCCCAGACACATTTATTTTCTGTCTCCATTTCCATTTGCATTCTGCTGACTCTTTTCCTGGCAGACTGAAACAAAGATTCTTTAACAAAAATGCTTTACTCTTCTGATTAGAAAGGTGGCAAAAAGAACAATATCTCACTGGCACAAGTTTGCCAGGTCTTGGCAAGGCTTATAGGATCAGGGACCAGACATTGCAAAGGATTAAGATTCTTAAAGCAGGATTCATGCTGACATTTAGTGATGAAATCCAAAATTGTGGCTTCAAATTTTATCTCCTTAATCTTGAAGCTGTCTGAAATCACCAAGACTTAATTTCTGTCAGTACAAAATCTACTCTTATACTGATGATATATGTGTGCAGCTCTACAAATTTTGTTTTCAGATATATTTTTAAAAACCAGAATGTCAGAGGACCACAGTGTTTCAGCACAGCAGAAAGGTACTTTTTCTGGTTTTCACGTCTGATTCTGTTGCTCTGACCTGTTTGTGAAGTGTTGTCAGATAATACTGGCTGCTGCTATTTAGGAAAGGAGTGTCAGGGGACACTTGACGACACTGGAGAGTCCTGAAACTATATTTCTTTTTCAGGAACTTTAATTTATGTTGATTTGAGAGTCCTGGGGATTAAAGATGGCAAGAATAGAGGACGGACTCTGAAAAACAGTGATGAAAGTGTTCTTTTCAGCCCCTTTAAAGTGCCTTGACCCAGGTCAGCAAACTGGGCTTGAAACCTTGTCTGTTCCTAACTTTTTTGCTTTTTGGTTATCTCTGCCATTCCCATAGTGCCCACTCAGTTGTGGAGTTGGGACTGCAAAGCAAATCTTCAAACAGCAGCTGCAATAACTGATCTTTCATTTTGGAATATAGTTACCTGAAACTTATTTGCATGGTGAGGTTCAGTCAGACCGTTTAGAAGAGGGTGTGTCTGACTGAGATAAGAAAATATGTGTTTAGCTCCCCTCAGCTGAGAATTATTTGCCTGTCACAAGTTTAAGAGGGCAAAACTACTCTCTCCCTCTCTGATTATGCAGAAAGATCTTTGCTGCAACTGAGCTGCAAAGACCAATTGCTTCCACAGAGATTCATTTATAAGTGTCTATGTACCAGCATACAGATAAAGACAACTTATAGAAAAAAAGAGAAGAGATGCTACTTAAATGCATATTTCTGTGTGTTTCCTTGTTTAGAATGATTAAAAATAATTATCAGAAGATGATAACTTCTAGAATTAGAATGGTATTGGTATTAAATACTCCCAATGGTCTTACAGCAGTAAATTTCCTTTCATGTCAATTAGGTACCATAGAAAAAATGGAAAAGAAAAATGTTTAACAATGTGATACAAGTAAAAGAAATACCTTCTTAGACATTGCTAGCTGAAACTAAAGCCTGACTGAAAGAGGAAAAAAGATGTTTATTTGGAAAATGACAACAGATAATAACTAATTCTCATTAAAAAAGAGACTGCAGTTAAAACTCAGACCTTGATTTCAAATTTTCTGGCAAATTATTGCGAGCAGTTCATAATAGGAACAGTCAATGGCAAAGTGTGAAGAAAAACTTGGAAAACACCCTATTAATTAGAAAACCTAGAGAAGAAGTAGTGAAAAGTTTTAAATCTTGTATTAAATTCAGATTAAAGGAAATTGATTATTGTCTGTGATTGTTTGGGATTTTTTTTTGGTTTTGGTTTGATTTGTTTGGGTTTTTTTACTAGACCAGTGTTTTCTGCAAATAAACTCAAGCTTAGTGCAAATTTTGTCATATGTGAAAACATTTTTCACTAACAGAGTCAGTATTTCAGACCTCTGGTGAAATGATCACCACTTTGACCACTGATGGTGTTAAATTCAGTATGCAGTAAATATTATCCCCACTGAATGTAATGACGGGGGACCAGGCTGTTCAACGCCTGTTGGGTATTTGGCCAATTGACTCTGTCCTGTAGTTAAAAATGTGATTTGTCATTCCTTCCTGTGACTCTCAGCACTTTTATTTGAAATGTCTTCATCAGAGAGGTATGGGACTTTGTACTCTATAGCTTTGAGTCCTTTTTAGTAAGTGCTTCAATATTGATACCTATCTAGAACTTCTCTGTAGTCTGTATATGTGTAACATAAATGGTAGGGGAGGGGAGGGAAGGAAAGAATAAGAAGTCCTGTAAAATTGTGTATGCTTTGTTGGTAGCTGTAGAATAAAGAAACAAAATTGTAAGAAGAATTTGTGTTTTTTACTATCTACTATTCAGTATAAAATTGTGTGTTCTAAATTTACTTTAAAACAAGAACAGAGCCTTTTCTTTTTGGAAAGGCAAATGTTTTGTCTGGAAATGTTTCTAAGTTCAGTACCTTAATTTCTTTGCTCCATGACATTTGCAAAGAGCAAGTGGTAGACTTGGTAATAAGCTCTTATTATTCATCATGGCTGAAATTACATGATTTAACACCTCAGCACAAAGAAATCTAGTAGAAAAAGGAAAAAAGACTTTCAGTGCTGCTCAGAATGAGCAAAATACATTTACTATGTGGCAAGTATTATGCTATGGTACTTACACTTTGTAATTGAATCAGCTCTTATTCTCCTGCACGACCTTACTTGAAATTCAGATGCTTAGCAATATGGTCAGGAGAAACAGAGTAGCACAAATTTGTGCCTGTCATTCTATTCTTGTTCCACAAGCAGTGGTTACTGGACAGCTGAGTGAGCAGTAGGGTAAAACCCCATTCTTCAGAAACAGCTCTAGGTAGGATGAAAGCTCCAGCCATATTATTGAAAGAACAGTGAAAGTGAAAGCTCTCCTTAGATGTTATTAACAGCATTTTGTAAAATGGACTTATGGGTAGAAAAGGATCCTCAGCTGCACTGGCAAACTGCTGTGATAGGCATAAATAAGCAAATGCTGGGAACAGAGAGAGAGAGAGCGAGAGCGAGAGCGAGGTTACCTGACAGACCTATCACCACAGCAGGCATCAGCAGGCATCAACTGGAATTGAACAGGGATCATGGAATCAAGGAATGATGTCATGTCTTAGGAATGGTATTCTCCAATTTAGTACTCTTGCTACAACCACATGTCACTTCCTCCCACCCCCACTCCTTTTTTGGAGGAAAAAAAGGCAAAAATCACAGCTTGAGATAAGAACAGTTTACTGATAAGAAAATGAACAGTAACTGCAACAATATTAATAACACAAGGTAAACGAAAAGAAAAAATTTACACGGAAGGCCCTCAACAAAAAATGCTATCATACCTCTCAACTGGGAGGAACCCCTTCTCCTTGGAACAGAGAGTCCCTTTGTCCCTGTCCCCAGCAATGACATGAGGTGGTATAAAATAACATGTGGACCCTGGCCATGCCCCCTCAAGGCTACTGCAAAAAATTAACCCAGTCCTGGCCAGAACCAGGACAAATGGTTAGGGTTGGAAGGGACTTTAAAGATCGTCTAGTTCCAAAGTCCCTGCCATGGACAGGGATGCCACTCACTAGGCCATGTTTCTCGGTGACCTGTCCAACCTGGTCAACCTGTTCCAGTGCCTCACTATGTTCTGGGTTCTTCTTAACATCTAATCTAAAACTCTTGTCTTTTAGTTTGAAAACCATTCCCTCTTGTCCTATCATTATTTTCCCACGTAAAAAGTCACAGTCCCTCTTATTCATAAGCCCCCTTTAAGGACTGGAATGTTGTATTGAGGTCTCCATGGCATCTTCTCTACTCCAGACTGAACAACCCCAGCTCTCTCTGCCTGTCTTCATTGGAGAGCTGGTCCATCTCTCTGAATGTTTAAGATGATTCAAGATGCTCAACAAGAAAATGTTAGAATCTTTCAAAAACTATTATCTCCACTGAAAACTGGACTTTCACAGAACAGACGTGTCTTGATAGTGACAGGAAAATCCAAAAGCTAATATAACTAATGAAAGGCAATTTTTTGAAAATTCAAATCACACAGTTTAACTTGCTTCCTGCACAATCAGTTATTATCCTTTTGACTACCTACTTCTGCATCTATAGCTTTTATTAACTAAATTTTAATCTTTGGTGTCATTTCAGTGTACAATTGCCCATGAAATTACTGATGTGTTCCTTGAAGAAAGTGATGTGGCTTGGGGTGGAGGGGCAAAACGTTTATTGTTTAGGTTCTGCATACGAAGATCAGTGGCCAGATATTGTGCTTCCAGCATGTAGCCTCCCAGATGTGAAATCGTGTTGGTTTTCTCTGCTCCTTTCTAGAATTTCCATACAGCCATTAGCTGAGATGGACAGATTGCGCAGGCTGGGTGGCACATCTTATCCTGCATCCTGTGTAACTCCACACTTGCTGGCAAAATGGCCTAGAGCACATAAAAGGTCAGCTCTTGGATAAATGACAGCTGGCTAAAGCTGAACCTAGGTAAGTTTGAATTTGTTGTGAATTCATGCCCTACTTTTGTTTTCTACTTGGATTCTTCACCAATACTAAGCTTTCCCTCAGCAGATACTAGAGTAATGCTCAATTGACCTTGTCCTCCTCAGGAAAGCAATCCTCAGCTGTTTATACATATGACTGCTGCTGATTGGACTGCAACAATACGCAGTGTCTGAAGTCCTGTGTGCTTACAGAATTCTAGTGCAGAGCACTGAAATTAATATTCTCAGAAACAAAAGACCTAGGCTATTATTTTTCTACAGTACTTCCTGTATTTCTCATCTATTGACAAAATATTTTCTCAGGGACAAAGGCCAATATCAAATGTAGTCTACTTACAAGAGGATGTACTCTTCCCAGAAGTGATGGAATAGAAAGGAAATGGCAAACGAAGTGTCCTCGGGGACAGGAGGGAATAGACAGTTGCAGAGACCATACATAATTTTGGATCCAGGCTGAGTTTAGTGATTGAAACCAAGTTGCAATTAGGCAAAATTGATTTAGTTTGTAGGTCTGTTAAGATTAATTTTAAATCACCATTTTCCTGTGAATAATCTCTACAAATACATTATCTTCTGAAAAGTCACTGAAAAGAAACATGAAATTTTGTAAAACAAGAAAAAAAATTATTTAAGTTTAGAAAATGAACAAGCCATGAAAAAGAATAATATAAACTACTTTGTCATAAGCTAGAAATAAAAACAGTATGAAATTCTTTTCTGCAGTTAAAGAGTAATGAAAATAATGCTTTTTGTCAAGTCTTCTCAAAGGCATAAGAATATACAAAATATCTGATATCTCATTATCCAGCAGAGTTGCTATTAATGAGTCTGTACACAAAAAAAAGACATTGTGGGTTTTTCTATCTCTGCTGTTCTTTTCTCTCCCTTATTGGATTTTTTGGTGTCTTTTCCTTCTTCAGGAAAATAGAAAAACATTCTCTCATCATTCCTTAAACAACTAGCTTCACAGAATGACAGAACCACAGAAACATTAGAGTCAGAAAGGACCTCTGGAGATCATCTGGTCCAATCCCCTGCCAAGGCAGGGTCTCCTGGAGCAGGTTATACAGGAACATGTCCAGGTGGGTTTGGAATGTTTCCAGAAAGGGAGACTCTGTGACCTCCCTTGGGCAGCCTGTTCCAGTGCTCTGCCACCCTCAATGTAAAGAAATTCTTCCTCATGTTGAGATGGAACTTCTAGTGGTTTAGTTTGCAGCCATTACTCCTTGGACACCACTCAAAACAGTCTGGCACCATCCTCTTGTCATCTGTTGTACATGCAATAAAGATTTTAAATGTATTTATTGTTAATAATTGATTAATAATTGATAATTTGCTAGCAGCCAACCATATTAAAGTGTCTATAAATGATAGACTTCAAATGCCCAAACATGCTTGCTACTGGACCCTGTACACACCTGTTGATTATTGGGTACCATTTTCATTAAAATTTGCATAGTATCCATAATTTATAGCATTTTTAAATCTAGAATTCCACATTTGCCCCTATAGTTCCCCCATGGCCTTTGTTGGAGCAACCATTGTGCCATAATGAGAGGATTTCAGTTTTAATTCTACTGAGCTTTAAAGATTGTAACTCCTGCTTTTATTATATAAAGTTCATATCCCAAGATTCACAAGTTCTCAGCAATTAAACTCCTCAGTATTTAAAAGTATAAGAATCTTTGGTACACTCACACACATCTCTAATTACATAATTACAAGTAATTATATAGAGAAAGCTTCATGAACACCTGTGTACATATACATATATATTATTATGAAACAAAGAGAAATCTGTGTTTTTAACAATTTAGCACAGTTACTTTATTAAACCCAAATTCTATGATTCTATGTAGTTCTTTATTTGAGGGAAAATCTTCATATGGAGCTTCTCATTTCTGTGGAATGAGAAACTTATTTGACTTTCAATTTCTGTCAGATGACATTATAAACATATAGTCAGTTAGTCAATAACTGGAATTTCATTGTAGCAAATCAGATCTGCTTGTATAATTGGGATTATTCTGTAAAAATGCTAACTATCAAACTCCAGTTACACCTACACAACTGTACATGTATTTCTGCTTGCCCAACTGCAAACGAACCATTGCAATCAGGGTATTTTGTGTCATCTTAAATTAGTCTGTGCTCATTATCTAAAAAGTTGGGGCTATAGCTTTATGACACAAGCTGTCCTCTACTTTGCCTTAGCAGCTCCAGTTCATTAAAACAATGTTATCATTGTGATCTATTCGAGTCAATAAGGCTTGGTACTAGTAAAACGCAGTATTCGTCTATTACCCTCAGCAGCACTGCAGTGCTTATTTATGACTCATCAGGCTGCTCTGCAGAAGGTACATTCATGCCAATTACATGGTGCCCATTGCATGAAATGCCTAATTAAAGTTTTCTCTATAAATATTAGCCTGATGGAAGTCAACTTGCTAGCAGCCACACAGTCAGAGTCATGCCAAGACCTGTGTAAGTCCTGGAAGGTGTCTGAAATGTATTCGTTTCTGACTCATTTTGCATTAAGCCGCTCTGCATGCCACAAATTCAGAGAGAAAGGGTAGGTCTAAAATAATTCATATGTAGTAAATAAAAATTTTAAGGTATTTGTAGGTAGTACAACATAATCTCTTTCTTGGAGTTTCTTGCTAGTTCTCCTGGGTTCCCCTGTAATTTAGGACTTTCATGTCCTATTGTTGTTAATATTGTGTTATTAGCTGATAGAAAAGCTATTGGCAATTTGCATTCAATTACATTATAATTATGATCAATAGAATCATAAATAAGGTGGGTCTCATACCTTTGAAAAGATCAGGAGTGACCCTGATACTGATTCTATGTTGTTATGCACTCTAGAAGCAGACAGGATTTGTGAAGGTGGGCTAATCCAGATTCATATCATTAAGGTGGCAGTAAGTGATAAATTGAGACAATTTTTAATTTTCCTGTACTTTATTAAGGATAAAGAGCCATTTTAAAAAAGTTCTTGCTGTTTTAGACTTAAATATTACACCTTTAAATATAATTGATGTAGCTAGAGTAGTAGTTCATCCTGAGAAGGACAGAAGAACCTCAAGTGAAATAATTTGCCTTTATTAAGTGAGCATATCTCATTGATTACACACCAACGGTTATGTAATACAAGTAGGGACAATTAAACTAGTTTTATTTAAAAGATTTTATTGTATTGACCTATATTATGTGGTTTGTGGAAGGAACATGACACATTTAGTGTAGTAATAATAATTTTCCAACATGCAAGTCATTTAAAAGGAGGTAGATCTAATAATAGTCAGCAAAAATGGCTTTGCTAAAACTCATGCTCCATTTCAGTTTCACTATCTGGAGCTTATGAGGGATGGCATTTCAACATCCTTTTTCATGGCCTTTTCAGGAATAAGGTGGCATCTCATTAAGATAAGTAGAATATGCTGCAATGAGTAGATTATGGTAATTTCTGTGAGGGTGCAGGTGTGGAGATGTTCTGACTTTTTCTACGCTTCTTACTGAGAAGTTGAAAAGAGTGAAACTTGGCTTTTTTTTACATTTCACATCCATACTGACAAAAAGGCACACGTGTCTTCATTGTGTGCAAACATTATGGGCAATATTTTCATGTTTTCAGTAATACTTTGTAAGTACTGGAAAAAGCAAAGAATAAGCATGGAGACAGTTGAAGGATATAGAAAAACCTGAAAATCACACTGGAAGCCAGATGTTCATTGCCTTTTATCATGAGGTCTTGAATAGCATTTCTCCCAAGTTATTTGCATGACATTGGTTCACAAAGAAAGGAAAAGAACTGGACTGCCGTCCTGGTGTCCTGGTTTCATTCAGGACAGGGTTAATTTTTTGCAATAGCCAGGTTCCTGCTGTTATTTGATACAATCTCACATCATTGCCAGGGGCAAGGAAAGGGACTCTCAGGGAAGAAGAGCATTCCTGAAGAAAAAGGGCCAGGGTAGAGCTGATTGATATTTGTGTATTTTTGGGGCTTTTCAGGTCTTTGTCTTATACTTTTTTTATATTGTTGCTGTTACTGTTCATTTTCTTATCTCATTGCTATTTCCAATAAATGGTTCTTATCTCAACCCGTGATCTTTGCCTTTTGTGCTTCCAGTTGGAAGGGGAAAAGGAAGTGAGTGATGGTTTTAGTGGGAGTACTAAATTGGAGAATACCATTCCTAAACCATGATATCTGGTCATTGAAAATCTATAGAAATCTGAAGTTGGGAATAAACAGATTTTAGCTTCTAAGGAATGGGCATCAGTATTCCAGAGAATCATAGTTACAGCTGTGTTTAGACCTACTTCAGTTGTGAGCAGTGTTGTAATTGTTATTAGTATGTTAATTTTTAAAAGGGAAACAGAACCAGGATTCATTTTTTATGCAGCATAAATATAGGCCATGGAAGAATTGTTTCCTACTGCTCGAAGCTTATAAAGGAGGGGAACCTTTCAAATAAAAATTGGACTTCTTTTTATCCTTCTATAGGGAGAAACCAAGAATTTCTGATTTTTTTCTCTTTGGTACCTGCAGAGACACCAAACTGTTTTGTTCAGGTTACTGTAGCAAGGACATGTATTATCCTTATGTACAAAATAGAAACCACTTTTTCATCCTTATCCTCTCCCTTCACAAATCTATGGATATATGTATTTAAATATTATGCGTTCACAAGATGTCTTTAAGAGATGTTGTCTTGAAAAGAATAGAAATCATAGATAAAGCAAAATCTCTTTAAAAAAGCAAATGCAAATTTTTCTTCATAATACTTCAGAAGTATTCTTCTCTTATTGAAAGATACAAGGACAGTGAATACAAAATGACCTTTCTTTTATGAACCTCTATTATGGGGATTTGAAACCTAAGATAAAAACGTTTCATTCAGATTCTTCATGTTAGAGCTAATCTTCACAGAGCTATAGTTTACTTTTAATTCCGAGGTAGAAGCTGTACACTCCCTTGGAAAAAAATTTACAGCAGCCACTTAATAGTTTCCACTTACTCCACTGTAGTAAATTGGATTTTTTTCAAATAATATTTTTATCACAACCAATCATGACAGGAGTTACTCTTGGTAAAATCATATACTCTCTTTTTCTATTCATTATGAAGGAAAAACCAAGGCATGTTAATATAACTTACCTGCTTTGCTAGAAAGTGGCTGTCCCTAGAATGGTAAATCACCCAAACTGATTGGAATAATTAATTTCATCATGATAGATGCAGTATTTGAATTTAATTAGACTGTGTATTGTCTAGAACACTGTACAAATTAAATGTGCAGAGAATATGACTTTTTGAAATAAATGTGTCTATATGCATATTTATATCAAGAAGTCATACAGGAAAGAGAATGCTAAAATTGTTTTCCTTCACGAGTTGAAAGAAAATGCATTAGTATTTTTCCCTTGAAGATTTTTTTAAACTTTATTTTTGCTGTGTGAAAACACCTTCCATGCTAAAGGTTGATATACCTGATATATGCTTTTAAGTAGAAAAAGTGAAATGAAACACTACAGGGGAAGAGAATAATTTTGTATCTAACAGCAGAAGATTAGAATTGAGCTTGCAAAAATGTTCAGTGTATATTTGCCTACATTTGTAATTATTAAAACATACAAATGGTTGCAAAAAACAGCTAGCCAAGCATCCATTGCAGTGATATTTTTGTCTACAGATTTTTACAAGCTACCATAGTATCAGAAACACTCTTACTTGCTTTAATAACACCTGTACTTAATATCAGGCAGAACAGGTGCCTGTTCAGTTCAAGGAAATTATGGGATTAAAAGATCTCGTCCAGAGATAAAATAATGTGTATGGGGAAAAAGATAGGTTTTGCAAGTCTACGTCTACATTAGCAAGTAGTTTAGGTTAATTGAAGTGGTCTGAGAAACTGTTGGCCCTGAGGACCTGCCAGCCATATCCTAATCATCGTAGAGGTGATCCAAAATATCTCATCTGATATGCTCCTGGACTGTGTTTTCCAGTTTACTTTTATACAAAAGAAGCATGGTGAGGGCACTTCCATGCCACTCCACAATGCTGATCAAAGTGCAGCAGGTGGTAGTAAGCACGAGATTTAATTCCAAAGTGCAGTTCTCAGATTCTCTGAAATGCTGGCATAGATGCCCTTTGTTTCAGCTTTTAGCATGTGCTGGCTAGATCTGGTTAATGATGCTCTGTAAAAATGAGGTATGTGGGTGTTAATTTACCAGAAAAAAAGATCTGCTAATCCTTTCATAATTTTATGAGAAGGCAAAGAAAACCCAATAAAATTAAGTGTTCTGTTTTTCTCTTGAAAAGGTGAATTTATCAGGTAACTGTCAAAGATATAAAATAAAATTTCAAATATAGCTGGGAACACTTGTACACAGTACCATACACTTATATTTTACAGATTCAATTAACATATCACCAGCAATCTAAAAGAATATGTAATCTGTTTCTCCAGTAAACCACACTATTTGTGAATCTGTGTATGTGGAAATTCCTAATGAACTCAGACTTAAAGTGAAACAGCGAACTGTGCTGTTTGTGAATAAAAGCAGACTTATAGTGTAACCCACATTATATGTGCATCTGAGATCTTATTAATTGTGACCAGAATTTACAGTGCTGAATTTTTGCTAACCAGAATAAGCCTGGCTGCACTCAGCTCCTCTGGCCTCTGAGGAGTTGCTGGAAAGCAAGAGGGTTTATTTTCTGTCAGATTTCTATACTCTTGACACAATAGTATGCTTAGTCATCTGGACTCTCAGGATGCCATAAAACTGTTAAAGGTCTTCTACAGGTAAGACATACATGTTTCTAAGGCTGACTCTGGCTCCTTTCTCCTACTACTTAAAGTCCCCAAAAGCTTTCATCTTGAATTTTCTACTTCACTCTAAGCAAAGTAGCATGCCTTCTAAAGTCTCTGGCAAATGTCAAAAGTTGAATTTTAGATGTGGGATTCTGAAAAAAGAGTTCTCAAAATGAAAATCTTCTCATTTCTTGGAAAGAGCTACATCTTTCCAAATTAAATACAAACCTTGGGCTCAGCATGCTTGAGTCAATGCCAGTCCCATTTGCTATGGTGCCTCCAGAGGTCATGTCTATATCCAGAAAGATCAGCTGGCAATTAAAAGCAAGCAAATAAAACTGCCTAAACCAAGACTACACATTTCATACTCAGAGTAAGAAAACAGTTATATATGAAAACTGTCTTAAACTTCATTTTTTCACAGAGGCTGTCTCAGCAAGTACACTCAGTAAAAGGTATGTTAATGAACTATCTTCATTGTTTTCGAGCACAAAACCAAAAGTATATGATGTTGTATCTGCAAAACTGATATGGTTTTCTTGTTGACAATTTAGCAAAATATTCTCAAAAAATAGCAAATAAGAGCTTCATAAATATTTATGTGGAAGCTTGGTGCAATATTACAATTTAAATAGCAATATTAGTATGTATTTTTTGTATTGTTTCTGACTGTATTAGAAACAAGACATTGTATATACTAGAAAGAGGGCATAACATTGTTTTGATGAATTAGATATTTCTTCAAAAGAAAGCTAAATTTGGTGTATTTCCAATTTATGTTACATTCCAGCGAGCTAGCTAAGCTGGATCATTTGCTTTGTGTGATGTGGAAATGGTAAGGTTTATCATAGCTTTGTAGTATGGCTGACATCATAAGGGACTGGAACACCTCTGCTATGAGGGGAGGCTGAGAGAGCTGGGACTGTTTAGCCATGACAGGGTGGTTGGAACTAAAATACCTTTAAGGTACCTTCCAGCTCAAGCCTGTATATGATTCTATGGTTCTATGATTCTGTGATGCGTAAGAGCTGGAACTACTCAAGGGCACTGTCAATATGCGAGGTTTATTTGCTGCTCCTGTGTCACCAATTGTGACATGGTAGAACTTCCTACATGCTCAAGCAGGAGCTGCTGTCCGTGGCTTAAGAACAGGTCACCAGAATGCCGGCATGGATATGCAGCATTCTCTGACAGGGATTGTTTTGCTGTTACCACATCAGGGCACTTACAGTCATGAGCAATTGCCTACTTTCTCTGGTTGTCTCGTTGCCTGGAATAATCATAATTTGTGGATTTATTGCTTTGTTCTGCATCGTGCTTTTTGACTCCACACCTGCTCATGGAAAAGTGAAGGCTGTCAAGAAGTTAAAGGAACTGGGAAAGACTGAATATGACATCCATAAGGTAAACCCAAATGCACCTCAAGAAGAAATTGAATTTGGTACAGCCGATTTAGTAGTCAAGGTGGACAAGGAGATCAGTCCTGATTCCAATGTGGTGGGTACCAGGATTTTTGTTATTACTACTATTATTACTATTTCATCTTCACCATAATAATGATTAATTTTCATTTTGTTGTTCTTCCACACTCAATTTAAAGTGGAATTTAACTCTATTTTTAATTCATCTTGATAAGTAGGACAAACAAAGGGACAGCTCTACAGAAAGCAGTGGAAATTAAGAATATTACTATAAGTTGTTTGTAAAATCTATGACCTGAATTCTAGAAGTACTTAAGAATTTCACATATTGATTATAGATTAAGCCTTTTCAAATAATTCATCAGCTTTGAGAAGAGAGGGAGCTGGAATATTTCAGATATACCTCTTGGAAGACATGAATAGATTCTAAGTTATGTAAAAGATGTTTTATGACAGCATCAAAGGATGGTAAAAACAGACATAAGGGCAACATAAAATAATATCACTTAAAAGTCCTATTTTATTACTTTTTGTTGTTTTGCTATTTTTGTTCTCTTTCATGTTAGTGACGTAAAGTATTTTTTTATATATTATTGCACTGTAAATAGGATATCTGAGGTTTTCTACAGGCATTTGAGATGTCACTAACTTGAAAACTATGCATACCTTTATAGGAATGGGTGATTTTCCCATCAGTATTTTTCCCTTTGGTGACATTCAGAAAGGAAATAATTTTGAAAATGACAATATTGTTTTGTCTGTGAGCTGTAACTTACTCCTGAACCAATCAGGAGAAGTTTAGGGCTTGCATATGCATTACAGAAAATAATTTCAATAGTGAAATTTGAATTCAAATTTGGTATTTCTATGTCTCTGAATAGGAAGGAAGGCCTGACGAGTCAGTTTGTGTGTTCAAAGACAATACATTTATAACAGATGAAAATACTCTGTGTTAATCTCTTGTATTTCTACATGCATGTATATATATACTTCAGAACATGGCTTTTTTAGATGACAGGCTAATTGGTTCAGCTCTAGACTTCAATTTTTTTTAACACTTGACAGAACACATTTATGTTCTCCTTCTAAGCATGCTTCCATAATTCTGCTGTACTTTCCATCCTTTTATTCTAATTGTTCTCTGTATGTTTCTAGTTTCTGGCTGAAAAAAAATAAAGTATGATGATATTTGTATTGTCAATATTTTGTCCAATTTTGTACTGTCAACAGTATGACTATTAAAAAAAACAAAGATACTGTTAATGTTTATTGAAAAACTAAAAGTCTACATTTCTTCTTAGTATAAATTCACTTGTGCTGCATCCATCTCACATAATAAGTTATATCATCTATTGATCTAGTTCCTTCTTGCTCAGAGTTTCATATCAGGGAAAGAATGCAAATCTGTAAATATGAACATGTACATACATATGCATATATGCACATACATATATATATA
>WBMZ01011556.1:0-61291 GCA_013400975.1 Atrichornis clamosus
ATTTTCTCTCAAATTCTTTTTTTTAATCACAAATCTCGTAGACGCTTTGAATTTTCTTTTCTTCCCTCTCTTCTGTCTGGCTGCAAGAAAGGGAGGAAGTCCATGAGCCTGGGGAGTTCCTGGCCTCTGGCCAGGCTCAAACCATAACAACTTTATAGAAAAAATCTAGAAGTTCAAAATTATATTGATGTACTTTATCTAATACAGCTGTGAAGAAATATCCAGATAAATTGTTCAAACTTGCCTTGCTTTCATTGTAAGATTATAGAGCAATTAATACTGACGAAGGCAGAAAAGAGGGATATGATTAGGAGATGTGAGTAGTTTCACTGACAGCTTGAAAAAGTGGCCATGGTAAATATCATAGGAAGGAAGTGAGAGTTAAGAATTTAATTAAAAATACTTCCTCAAATTTGGTCATGATGAACCAAAGTGAAGAACGTGATAGGTTCACAGGTGTGGTTGAACAGAAAACACAGGTGCAGTAAGCTCTGCCACTTATTTCATGAATATTTGAAGCACTAGATATAGAATAATTTCTCAACAAAAGAATTATGGATGAACATTGAGGAAGAAATTGTAATTTCCACTCAAGAAACATCAGGTGGTAAAATGCAGAAGAAAGATTTTCCTGAAGAGGAAGAGAAAAAGGAGAGAGGAAAAAAACTTAAAAAGATGTATTGCTGTACAAGGGCAGCAGGTTTTCATAGCAGTGCTGATATCCTGTCTGTCTGAAGGATCAACAAAAGAGGTTACCCTGTCCTTCAGTGAGGACAGTTAGAATAGAACAGATGTGTGGAATGGAAATAAGGAAGTGAGGAAATAGATATAGATAAGTACTCATATCCATTTTCCAGAGACTTGCAGTAGGAGTTGTGAGGACGGATAGAAAGAGAATTACAATCAAGTAAGGAAGCCTTTATAATAAGGAGAAAGATCAATGAATGCAGAGGAAGAAGTTAAAGAGGGGTAAAGATTAATGATTAAAAGAAAGTGAGGAAGAGAGCACTACAGGTCAGAAAACATGAAAGGATAAAGTCAAGTTGAATTATATCTGAAGTAGGTCAGTGAATTAAACTTAATTTACATATATTTGTTTTGATCATCTTTAAAGGAAGCTATAATTCAATATGACAAAGGAGGAATGCACCAAAAAACCCTACCTCTGTTTCTTCAGAAAAAGTCTTTCACGTATGAGATAGAAAATCAAAAGTTACTTCATTTCAATAATTACTCTGAATAGCATTTGTCTAGATAATTAAAGCAAAATCAAATTAATTGTTTGTCATAAAACACAGAATATATTAAAATTATCTTTTCAAAATTTAACTGAAAAAAGGTGATATTTTATAGAATATTTACCAGAACCTCTCAGTCTGTTGTTGTATTTTAGTCCTCAAAAAGGCGAAATTATTTTTCTTCTAACTTGTAAAGACCTCTGATCCTTACCTAAATATATCTGTGAGAAGGGATAGACATAATTTCTTGAGGAATCTGTCAGTTTAATATAAGAATCTCCAAGAGAACTTTTGGCAGAATGATTTAGGCACTCCCTTCTAGCTACCAACCTGGGCTAATATTTCTTTTTCTCATGAGTACTGGTCTCAGATAATGAATGGAGCACCCATGAATGGAAAGGATTTTACTTTAGTTACCCCACAGTTCATATTCAGGAAGTTATATGTTATACAATTTTCTGAATATCTGTATTTGAACAGGTATGCCAGAAAAAATATCTTCAGTCTTCTCAGCTCAACCTGAATGGGTGTAGTTCATTGTACGTATTTAAATTTATAATAATTTTGAAATCAAATGGATCAGAAGCTAATGATGATCCTTCCTTCCATAATGCTGATATGAAGAAGTCTAGGATACCATCAGCTGTTCCAAATTACAAGGCTCTGGGGAGAACGCATTGCAGCCTTCCAGTACTTAAAGGGGGCTTACAAAAAGGCAGGAGAGCAACTTTTAACACAGGCACATAGTGATAGGAGAAAATGACTAAATAAAAGAGTATAGATTTATATTAGATGCTAGAAAGAAATTCTTTAGAGGGAGGTGAGACACTGGAACAGATTTCCAAGAGTTGTGGATGCACCATCTCCTGCTCATGACCAGGAGTGTGAGACTTTGATCAGCCTGGTCCAGTGGAAGTTGTTTCTGCCCATGGCAGGGGGATTTGGACTAGATGATCTTTAAGGTCTCTTCCAACCTGAATCTTTTGATAATTCTGTAATTCTATGATGAAGCTTTTAGATAAGGGGTCAGTAGAATACTGAAGAATTTTGAATAGGGGCAGAAGTAAACACTTAATATACATCCCTGTATCCAATACTGAAGAATTTTGAATAGGGGCAGAAGTAAACACTTAATATACATCCCTGTATCCAATACTGAAGAATTTTGAATAGGGGCAGAAGTAAACACTTAATATACATCCCTGTATCCATTATTTTCTAAGATCCAATGGAGCTACAGTGAACTTAGCTGATGGCGGGCTCAGGTTAAGACTTCAGAGAGACCAAGCTACAAAGGGCAATGCAGATAAACTCAAAACTAGAGTTACTGATGCTGAATTAATAAAACTCTGCAATAACTTCAGTAATGATTAATATTTAGTATCCAATTATACTGGATTATTCCTTTAAATCACTGTAACATTTGCTACCATGCTCCTTCCTGCATCAGCTTTAAAGTGGAAAATTTCTTCTTATTCCCTTTCTGCACTTACCTATTAAATATTTTGAACTATTTTGTAGATTTGCTACCTGAGATACTTTGAACATAAGAGAAGACTGAAACTGCTACACTATATAACATTAGAACTGTTATATAATTTCACTGAACAAACACACACCATGTATTAGTAAGTCGTGGCAAACACATGCCACAGATGCTAAAGATGCTTATCTTTTAACTGACACTAGAATATTGGATGATGGATTTTGAGTGTCTTTTCTTCAACATATTTCCTGAATTATTTGTCTGGTTTACACTGTGTTTGGAAAAGCAAAAAGAAAGACATTAGTGAGTAACTGAATGATGGTCTCCCTTTGATTATATATGTAACATTGCTGGGAGACCCTCAATCTTTTTCATCTTGATTTCTATCCCTCTCTTACTACCATATTGAAAATCATTAAAGTTGAATTTGTCTTATTCTTTACATCAAATTGAATTTCCATGTTTTTCATCCAGGTGGTGTAAGTGACAAGGCCCAAGTGACTGTACCATGTGTCTGGATAACATGCCAAGGGAGACTTCCAGGGTTCCTCTCTGTGTGTATCTATCTCCACCAGACAATCCCATTGGCAGGTCTGATCCTGAATCCACGGCTGGTGACCTCTTTCCCTCTTTCTCTCCCTGCCCCCTCTGCTGGCCTGCCCCTCTTTTTTCTCTTTGTTAGGTAATATAAGACCTACCTTGTCTTCTCATAAAGCCTCATAGCTTAGGTACGTATAATTGTGAGAGGATCAACATTTGCAGAACGTTTGTTCCGTCAAAGTTGGTGTTTATGTACAGACCTTGAGTGTTATCTCACCCTGTTATCTCACCTAATCCATGTCAAGGGGGTTTGTTAATCTCAGTTGCCCTCCCCTTCTCATAAATGGGATGTGACAGATTGAGAAGAACATTCTGTTAAATTATAAAGTCATCATACTCTGACCTGGTTGATTTCTTGCAGATTAGGTTTGTTTTACTTGTAACTTGATAGGTGATCACCCATGTTCAACATTTTAGCTCTAGAATAATTCACTGCATTAGTGTGATGTATAATTGAACTTCTTAGTATATTTGTCTTCAAAAATAATAGAAAATTATTTTAAGCAGGGGACTAATTCTCCCATTAACCTTGTGTTTAGCTTCTAATTAGTTCAACTGTTCTAGTGCTGTGATATAAACCTCTGAAATTTTATGAAATATTTTAATATAAAAGAACAGAGGAGGAGTGATTGTCTGAAATAACTTTTAGCATGAAAATTACTATGAATTTGCAGATACAGATATTAATAATTTTAAAAACTAAATTACACTCTTGTGTCAGCTAATGTTATACAGTTATTATACATTAGTTTGTCAGGTTTGGGAACAGCCTGCTTTCCAATCTGATTTAGTATGAATCATCTGCAGAATGAGGAAGGTCTCTAAGCTGTTGCTGGCTAACTCACCAGGCTGCAAAACACAATACACTTTTCAGATGTTCACAAAAAGAATGGATGGGATTTTTGCAAGTTTTTTTGCAACATTGTTTCAATGAAAGCATTAGTAGATTTGTATCAAATAAAATATGCTTTGTAATACTGGTATAAATCCAAATTAAATCCATCTTGGTCTGCTGTCAAAGAGAGTAAAGTTCAAACTGCGAGTTAGTTTACATTTCTACCAGTGAAAATGTGGCAGGAATCTGTGTTATTTTTTCTGATTTATTCTATACTCAAATCAAAAGTGCAAAAACTACTCAAGCTATTAAATACGCTGTACAAAGAACTGTCTTCCATCTCCAGTCTTAGGGTTGGTTGAAGAGTAAATGAGTGCTTCAAGTTTTTCCATCACTTTTATTAGTCTTTCTAAAGGAGATACTCTTATAGCTTTTTTACTTTAAATAGGTTTTGGGGGGGCTTTTTTTAAGAGCGGATCCATGAATCCCATTTACAATAACATTTGTATTTCAATAACCTTGTACTTAAATTGTCTATAACATTTTTTACAAGTGTTGAAATTGTAATATAATTTATATTCGTATAGTATACTCTTTTAGGGATTTTTCTGCTTCTGTTTAAGACTTCTGAACTTTTAGTTCAAAATTGTCTTTTTTGGAAAACTGATTTCTTTCTTCATCACTCTCTTTTGCTAGCAACTGATAACTTTTGAAGAATCTCCTTATATTCTCTTTGCTAGTGACAAGTAGAGAGACCATAAAAAAGTAGAAGTGAAGTAGGAAATGGCTGTTAGACAGGTTCAAGCCTATTAGAGCATATACAACTGCAGCGTAGAATTAAGCAATTTATATTTAAATTCATATTAAATTTATTAATAGATTCAGCAGAAAAATATTTTTTCCCATTCAAAAATAAAAAGGCCTCACTGCAGTATTTTCAGAATTGGGCACTTTTCTTCTCTAGTCAGGAATCTGATTAGTTGGAGAGTACTGGATTTTTTCCATTGATCCCAGAGAGTTTCATGCTGGCCCTGAAATGTCCTTGCTTCTCAAATACGGACTTTTTTTCTCTAAAATGACCAAGAAAAAGATTTTGTTAAATTTATACAAGGTTTCTTCTGGTTTTATTTGAGAGTGGATTTATTCCAAGTTTCTCCAAAACATTTTTCTTGAATATTTATATCATCTTTCAAAAACTTTCCCACAATTTTAATCTGTAGTTTTATTGCATTGAAATCGTAGCAGTCCTATTAGGGATTAATATCTTGATTAATCTAATTAAAATGAACAGAAATCCAAGTACGGGTTAGCCTCCTGCAGTTGAACAGAACTTGGTCCATCTGTGCTGTGCTACTGTACCTTTCACCCATCTGTGCTGTTGCCGCTTGGTTTAGCGGTTTGCCGTGTTTTGCTTTGTGGTATTTGTGTTAACTTGCAATTTTTTCCCGTCAACAGATTCTGTTCAGAGCTTTCATTCTGAGTACACTTGAAGCTTGATGGGAATCAAAACTCAGCTCCAGATTTCATGTCTCAGATTCCTAATATAAATTTATCATTAATGTTGTTTACTTGGACTTCATTTTCTTACTCTTAAAATGACTTGGACTACTCCCAGAACTAAAAACAATAGAATAATCTGCTTGTGTCTCTTGAGTCCCCGTGGTCTCTGTTGGCTAGTTCTAGTTGCTGTGGTTTTGCATTTATAGGACAAAGTGCTTACAAGAATAGCAGTGTTATAAAACTTAATGAGGCAAAAATATCGGAGAGGCCTGATCACCACATAAAATCCCACCTTTTGGGATTATGTTGATGACTGAAATAATTACCTTGGGTTTTCATTATAACTAGGCTTCTGCTGAAAAAAAAAAAGTCACTTTTTCCTATTAATATAAGCTTTGTTAAAGTAGGTCAATGAAATGTTTTAAATGCTTCACAAATGTTTAGAGACATTCACCATACGAAACAAAAGTAGATTTAAAGTAACCAGTGCATTCTTTAATATCTGTGATACTTCTCAACTAAGCAGGTAGAAACAATTTTAGAAGTGCTATTTTCAGTACTTTCAAGTGCTGTAATCATTAAAAATGCTGAGAATCTTAAAAATACATGGTACAGTTTTTAGAAGATGCTCATATCTCTGTGACTTTGTGTAGTGCCTATGAAAGTATAATATTATCTTAGTAACTCACAGTATTCTCTTAGTAGTTCACAATAGTGAAAGTTTGCAATCCACAAATACCTACTGCAGTGCCAGAGTACTTTCTGTCCTTTCCAGCATACCTGCCATGTCTGTGGAAAGAATTGTGAGGAATGAGTGTTCAAGACAATCGTGTTTGAATTTGGGAACCTAGACTGCACAGGTGCAATCCAAAAAATATCTCTGTGTTTTTGTTGGTAACAAGCAGATTGTTAAGCTGTGTCGCCGACGGTATGATGGTAAAGGAGCTCATTGTAAAAAAAAAAAAAGCAACCCAGAAGAGGTTCACCTCTGACTTCTTCAGTCCTAAGCAATCAATAGAGAATAGATAATTTGTCAGGAACACATGGTGAAGCTCAGGTCAGCACAGAGTTCAAGTTAGAGAAAGTACAAATTATTTTTCTTCCTGATAAAGGCCTGATCCCTTCAGGTCGCCTATGATGTCTGTCAGTATCTGAGTTTCCAGTGTAACAGTCTATACTCATTCTGTCTGACAGACTGACACATAGTAAATATTTTTTTCTTTAGACAAAGTTTGCCTCAGTAATTTCAATTATGTTTAGAAGTTTTTGAATGCACTATAGAACTGATCAAAGTGTAATTAGATATGTTAAGGTGTATTATAGTCTAAGGATTTTAAAACTAGATTATTTTACAGCAAAGTTAAAAATAGTGTTAAGTCTAGTCTGAATTTATAATTTCATTTGTATTTCATAGTTTTTCATCTAAGACTTTTTCAGAAATATTTTAACGTTAAGCAGTATTTCAAAAGAAAATTGTGGTTAAACCATTTTAGTGAATAAATGCCTGTGAGTGTTCCAGCGCAAATCTCTTGCTATTCAATGGAATTAGATGTCTTTGTAAAATTAAATTTTATCCCCTCACACTTTATTCAACAGGGGAGCCTGATAGCAGTGCCTATCACAGCAAATCATTGAAATTATTTGTTAAAGAGAAATTGTTTCACATTTTATCAGTTGTATAGATAATTTTGGTGCTAGGCATGCTCTGTTTTGATGAAATTTCAGTCCGGGAAGTCAAAAGCAAGGTTAAGAAAACATGTAGGTTCTGTTTGGTTAGGAACATTAGGCTGTCATTTTTGGCTGGATGCTAGTTCTTTCATAGTCTAGAGCAGAAAACAATAAATTTTTGTAAGGAGCATATTCCCTTTCTTCATATCCTTGTGAAAATGTACCAGCCAGACTAAATTATGTGTCTTGGAAACAGGGAAGTTCATAGACATTAAATATGGACCTCTTAGAATTACAGGTTTTGAATTTCCCATATAGCTGTTTCCTGTTAAGCATATTTGATCTGGGGCAGAAGGATAATTTCAGCACAGCTATAACCATGCATGATCCTGGTGAAGATAGAACAAAGGGTCTTTCTCCTCTGGAAACTAAATAGTTTATTCCTCTGCTTGGTGTTAGAAATGTGGGAGGAAAAGCCTTGAATGCAAAGGGAATAAAACACTAACCTGAAACACAAAAGGGCAAAGTAATAGTAAACTGGGAAAAAATGACCCTTTCCTAGCTAATTTCCATACTCAAAATTTGAGTTAGATTTTGTCCAACTCCCCCGGGATGTGCAGAGGCAACTCTGAGGGGCCTGAGGAGGAAGATGGGGATAGGCTGAAGTGCTCAGACAAGAGGCAGGTATAGAATTTTAGGTTAGCTGGGTCTGTGGCTAGAAACTGGGACTTTGAACCACGGGACTAGAGACCATCTTAGAGTTTATTGTTCTGACAATAAATGCATTTTCATTTTGATTACCTTTTTTCTTAGAGAGAAGGTAAGTTACTACAGCTCCAAGGTTGTTGACTGTCATCAGCAGAACTAGCTAGCTTGTATCACAGTGGGAAAAATCACCCGAGGACTAATACACTCCCTTTAAATTTTTTTGAGCTTTGGAAACCATTTCTGTTATTCCCACATCCCCGGAAGTAGATACCTTATACTTTTTTTTCAACTTGTAATAATTTTGGCCCAGCCTGTTTTTATGTTCTCATCCCTCTAATTTCTTAGTCTGCATCCTCTGACTGGTTGTTTTTCTCCTTTATTTTTTCTCCCTCCATTTGCTAAGTGACTACTTTCTGTGAAGAAAAGTTAAAGACAAAACTCTTAAAGACATCTATTCTAGGGGACAATGAGTTTTGTAAGCTTATTAACTACCACAGCATATTTTAGCTTTTTTGAAACTACAAGATATTCCTTTACCTTTTTGTATTTTCAGTAAAACTGATAAGAAATATTTTAACTTTTTCTTCTGTTGGAGAGGACAAATGCACAAATCTTGTAAACTGTTATCCTGGAAGCTGTTGCCTTGCTACACTAATGTTAATTTTTGACTTATGACTCAGTAGTTGTGACTTCACAGAGGACACTGAACAATACAGATTCAAAAATTCATTGTTACATTTTCACCTCCTTTTGTCCTTAAAAGAAGTGAAGAGTCTTTAACAGAGGTGGCGTCTTCAACAGGATACCTGTCTATCATTCTATCATAGGAACTGAGAATGAGGGGCATGCCATGTGTACAAAGTTGTTTTCTGAATGACAGTGGAGATTTAGAACATATCCATATCCACTTTGAGACCAGATTTGTAGCTGATTAGCAAACTCACTCTCAACTTGCTGACGCCTAATTCAGCTACGCTGCCAGGTGGAGGGTAAAATATTTTCTGTTCAAGTTATTAACCAAGTAATATCAAAACTCCTCATACTGTAGAACACACTAGACTTAAACTAGACTTAATCTTACTTTAGAAAGCGTGACTTTCTAATTTATGCAGCAGACCTAATACAGAATCATGTAGCAATGTAAATTGCTTCCAAAATACTTCAGTAGCCTTTAGTTTATTGAAATAATTCAGAAAATGTAACAGTAAAATGAGACTGCAATACCGCATGTTATTACTTGTGTAGAAACAGACAGCAGGCATAAGGACTGCAGGTAGGACAATTTCCTGAGACAACTTGCTAATTGACAATTTAACACACATGATGATAGCAAGACAAAACGAGATGAAACAAGCAGAGTTTGACATTAGTTGGCTGACACTGAGTGGTTGAAATGAGGTTCTAGCACCGGAGATAGACTACAGGGGCAGGAGTGCCCCGCACCAAATCGCTGTGCTGCAGTGAGCACCCCGACACACACACGGAGCCCTCTGTGTGAGTGGCTGCACCAAGCTGGCATTCCTCTGCCCACCAGTGAGCAAGGACAGCGTTAAATTTCAAAAATAGAGAGGATACAGTTGGGAAGTTGTCACTGCAGGTTGAAGGAATAAAGTTACTGGTTTTATAATGTAATTGGGCTTTTGTGTCTTACTGGAAAAAAATTAATAAGGTCACTGTGAAAACAGCCTCAGAATTACATTATATATTACACTCAGCTAAAATTAACATACTAATTTTGAGATTCATTCAATGCTACAGTAAGAAATTTGAATCTCAACCAGATTTAATGCTTTATGGCAGGATTCTGGGATAAAAATAATTTTTATTTTATTTACCCATGACCTTTAAAACTCATGCTTTATTCAGAAATCTCTCATATCAAATCTGTTTATTTTAAGACTGTATTTATAGCTTTCTTGCAATTATAGTGGGGGTAAAATAGCATTGCAGGAGTATTTTTTTTCAAAAAGCCATGATGAATATATTTGGTATTATATATTATTTAAAACGATGTTTCAGCAAACAGTCACATAACATGTAAGATTTAAGAATGTTAAAATATTTTTCAGAATGTAAATCAAAACCAGTGTTTGAATAATTTTTTTCACTGTCACAATGTTTTTTTCAGTTTTTATCTTTTTAGTTATTTCTTATTCCATCCTAACATACAACCTTACAATGAATATTTGTAAACATTGAATTTCACTGATGATACTACCAAGTTTAAACAGAAATTAAAAAGAATTCTGATTTTTTAAAAAAATCCTCAAAGCATACTCTAAGATGTACTTACCAGCAATGTTAGATGAAGGAAAAGAATGGAAAGTTCAAGAAAAAATTTAAAATGTATGCTGCAATTAAGTAAATTAGCAAGTAGAGTCTTTAAGCAGATAATGATAGCATGATAAAACTGCCCTAGTGACAAAACTGTCTCATCAGTCCAGCACATAAATCGAGTATTGGGTAGATGTTTGTTATTTACCATTTCTAAAAACCTCAGTTAAACTCCCTGTGCTTTATTCCAATTCAGAATTCATTTAGACCAGCCTTCCTTTTACAAAAGGAAGCCCCAGGCCTTCTATAAATAAAACAAGCTTCTGAAAATCTGCTAATGCAGAACTGCTCCCAAACATACTCTTATGTGCGGCTTTATTAAGTGGAAAGAATATGCTGTTGAGGTTATGAAATATTGGCTTTCTTTATGTAACAAGCTGGCACAGCAATTAACTGCGCAAGATCTTGAGTTTGCACTGGCAAGGACTTGACAAACTCGCAGAAGCCTCTCCAAGGGTTGCTGACATTGTGTCTAGCCCTGTAGAGCCATACCACTCCATGGTTCCATATAACACGTGCTTAAGGCATACGTCAAATTCATTTGCTCTAGATGTGTGGTTGAACTGTAGAAAACCTAAGTAGCCATCCAAGTTCCAGGCAAGCATTGCTATTCTGATGCTGCTCTTGAATTTAAGAGAGTGATAGTCAGGGCTCTTAGCAAAAATAGCCAGAGATAAGAGCACTGAAACATTCAAAATGTGTATGAAACACAAGTTTTTTGAAACATCTGCAATTATTTCCAAATCTTGGTTTGCCCTCCTCCCTTCAGTATAGCCACAATAAATACGACAGTAGTATTTTTCTTTTGATGCTATTGTGTCAAACTGATACTAAACTTAAAACATCAAATATTTATTAGAATAGCTCATGATAATTAAGCTCTGGTGTCAACCTTAAACAAACAAGGAATAGAGGTTTATAAAAATGTCAGCATTTACTGTATCACACCATCTGAAGTGGGAAACTCATTCAAATGATCTGTTTTCCTCAAAGGAAGGAAACTTAAACTACAAATATGTAAATTACATTTGCCGAATTAGTGCCTATATTTTTTCTTACACCACTTTTAATTATCAATATTTGTTGATGTTATGTCTGTTTGCAGGGTTTTCTTCGGTTACAGTGGCAGGCTGAAAAAATAAACAGGAATGACACCTGGCTATATTTCAACAGGATAAATGACTAAAATAACTTATAATAAGTCAAAATGCAACAGTGACCTGGTATCCAGGTTTAAGCTGCTTATATTTCAAAAAGAAGGTCTATCGTGCTTCAAATATCAGCATGGAATGCCTTCCTTTTTGTTTTGTAAAAGTGGTTTTACCATGAGGTTTCCTTTTTTCATTTAATGTCTTTAAGTGATGAGATCTATAAATATTTTATCTGTACCTGATGCACAAACAGGAAATGCCAATAAAATACATCCACTGGGGAAATATATCTAACCGCAGATTGAACAGCAGTTCCAGCTCCCACGTGACACAGCAGTTAGACAAATGCCTTTTGGAAAAGAAGCTTAACTTACAAATCTGTGAAGTCTGCAGCAAATATCTAGTTGGAGTGAAGGGGATTGGTGGATGGTGGTGAAAGAATCTGCAACTCCCTGGAGAAGTGTCAGTGGGTGAGGACATCTTCCAAAGAAAATGGCATTAGAAGTATCCCCGGTGTGCAAGAGTAAGTTAGGGGAAATGTCAGCCCTGTTTCACTCACAGACCTTGCCATCTCCTTTTGACCCTGTTTGACACTCTATTCTAAGTGAATGGAAGTCTGCTGAGAATCAGGGAACTACAGTATTGAAAATGTGTTTCAACAGAATATGACTGCGTAATTGTTCATGAATAAGGCTTCTTCCCCTATTAATTTTGCAGCTGTAGTGGTGACCACTGTTTAACAGCCATGATCTCTGGTGATTTATTTCATCTCAATTTGGAGAGATGCTCAGATTTCTTGTTCACATATAGTTGACTAAGAGTTCCTGATAATTTTTAATCAGCTTCTTAAAAAGTGCAAAGGCCAAAAGATGATTGCTTTCCTTCATAGAAAATATGCTATTTAAAGTCTCTTCCAGCTGGAAACAGCCTTGCAGGAAAGGTGATATATATATATTGATTAGAAATTAGTGATGGGCATTAGATGTTCTAAGCCACACTGTCCTGGAAAGGACAAAATATCAAAAATATCACACTTGGCATGATAATCTCCTGGGCAACATCAAAATAATCTGTATCTCACAGCTGAATGAGAGAGTTACATGTTAATTTTCCCCCACTCCAAGAGGTAGCAGTACAAGTAATGTCCCTGGAGGCTCTGGGGTAGCATTGCAGTATTATACTTGGTGAAATAAGTGTTGTACTTATTTCTGTGATCTATATGGGTCTAGCATGCATTTGTATGGGTCTGACACAGCAAGTCAAATATGCTTGTAGTCAATCAACTGTTAGGGTTTATGCACTGGTGTTGTTTTAATCAAATGCAGCAGTTAAAATTACTGTTAATATAAAAAAGTTAGAGTCATTTAAGAATGTAGCTAAATTTCTAAGAGAATTTGTGAGGCTTTCTCCACTTTGTAAAACCCAATTCCACCATGGAAATTTTGGCCTGAGTATTAAACACATCTTAATTTTTATGTTTTCTGTCTACATTAAACTAATACATATTTTGCAACACCATATAAATTATTACATAATGAATGACTTAATCCAGGAAGTTCTAGTTTGTAGTTTAAATTAAAAAAAAAAAGTTCTGGATGTCTAAATATCAATCTGTTGTTTCACTCAAAATATTATATACTCAGATAAGATCATACTAACATAGAGAGATAATCAAGAAAGCTGGTAATATGAAAACTACCCGTAGCCACTGAAAAGGACATAAAAATGGACAGGGAGAAATAGAATTAAGAAAATAGTTCCACTTCATCAAAGTAAATATATTTTTCACCTAAAGACAGAGTTAATTAACAGAAGGATTAGAGGTTATTATGTATAGCTAATTATAAGGTAGTCTAATTGGACAGCTGCAAAGTACACTTTGACTTTAAAAGAATGTTAATATTTACCCTCTCTGGATTCAAATAAATTTCTAGATAGGTTGAAGGTTAAAGGGTAGAGCATAAAGGTCTCTGTGATCCATGGTGGTGAACACTGTTGCCAGATTTTGCAAAAGGACTTAGTACGTGCACCTCTGTGCTAAGGGCAGCTCTAAAACTGGGATGAGAACTTCTCCACATAATCCAAGTTTGAAGGAGATAAATTAAATGCTTTTCTGTGGAGTCATAACTATATTTCAGCACACATTTTCTTCCCGTTTGTGAACTCTGATAAAGCCAGGGCTAATACAAGCCCTGCTCATCCTCATGGAAACAAATGGCAATTTAACAGAAATCTGGAATGAATTATTTTATATTTCGTTGGCACTTCTATTTTCTTAGAGCAGCTGTAGACACCAAGGACTCCCTTTGGTGTCTTTCTTGGCTCAATGTATTTTCATATTCCTCAGAGGAGGTAATACAGCTCTTGAACACTGTCCTTCATGATTCCACCATCTGTGTCTTTGGAGTCACATAAGGGGACGAAGAAGATATGGTTTAAACAGGAATATAAAAATATGATTTTATGGATTTGCTTTATTCTGTTAGGAAAGTACTATTGCCCTAGGAATTAAAATATGAAATACTTCATTATTAAAGTCTTTAGTAAGGGAACAATTTTATTTTCAGATCTGAACTATGAATCTCTAGGAATTAAAATATGAGATACATCAATATTAAAACCTTTAATAAGGGCACATTTTTATTATCTGGTCTGCGAATCTCATATACAGAAGAGGCAAAACTGATCCAAAAAAGAATTAATAAAGTTGTTGTTAATATTTCATTAGGTATTGTATAATTTTTTTGATTTTTTTTTCCCGAGATTCCAGTTATAGAAATTTGTTTGTAATACTAGTTTAAAGGAGTAATTTGTCAGAAACTCCTTGATTTGGACAAATAGTGATTCTGTACTCTAATGAATTTGAAGGAGGAGGATATGTATATATTTGGAATTTTTCCTGAATAGTTTCAATTTGAAAGGCAGCTTTTGATGAAATAAGATATGAAAGATGATTTTCTAATAATCTAATCCAAATGTTGTCACTTGTTTCCTTTTTGCTTTGCTGATTCATCAACAATTCTCACAATTAATTTTTGTTCTCATAGAACAGAATGTTTCTTAAATTTCTAAATTTTTTATGTTTTCTGTGATCTCACTTGCTTAAGGCTTATCCATTTAGGTTGATCATACTAGAATGACACGTCTAATAGATATTAGTCAACTTCTACTGGTAAGGAAAATCTGTATTAAATTATTTGCCCTATTTGGATGTCTAATGGTAGCTGAAAGTAGCCAGGTTCCAAAAAGCAATTTGAATGCTGTTAAACTAATTAAGGATCTAAATGGCTCCATAATAAACAGAAGATCTTGCAAGTTACCTTCATTAGTTACAACAGGAAAGTGGTCATTAATGTGATGGGAAGAAGCTGAAGGAGTGTCTGCCTGGAGGCAAATCCTGTCCTCGGGGCAGTCTGCAGACTCAGTACTATCAGTATGAACACCCTCAAAGGCTTCTAGGTCACTTCTTTCTATTTTCCCTGGAGACAAGGTTTTGATGTTATTCAGATTGTCTAGAAACTACTTCTACTTTAATTTTCTTATGTCTCTTGTAAGCCTGTTGTATTTTATCTGACACCAAGGAGGATGAACAAAAGTATGCTTAAATTTCCCTTATTTCCTCTCTGTATGGAAGGATTAAGTATATATATTTGTCAGTTTATTCCTGTGTACATGACTTCCCAGTCCAAATAATCTGCATGATCTGAACAGGACTGTAGTTCACTTTTAATCTGAATAATTGGAAAATATTCTGTGTTGTAGCATGTAGCTAAATAAAAGAATCTAAATTCCTTTCCATTTTCATGATTGTTACCTGTCTACAAAAATGTAATTGCTTGATTTACATATTAATATAAATATATAGATGGATGCTCTCACCCACGTCGTTGTGATTGTCAGGCCTCGGGATACCAGCATATTGTGGAAATAAATGAATAAATGCCTTTAAGTCTTGTTTTAAATCTACATATAAGAATAGTTAGGAGCAATTCCTTCCCACAATTCCTTCCCACTGTTTCTTAGGTTTGCCTATAATGCATATGGGGACTCCATGAAGGACTAAATACTATTTTGAAAAATATATTTTAAAAATATGTTAAATTGTTGTCCTAAGGAGCAGCCATACAAAGTTATCAGAGTCACCTCTTAACAGTTAACAGATTTTGAACATATTTTAAAACTTCTTTGTGCCAACATTCTGCAATAAATGTCATCATTATGTTAATCTCATAAATTTAGCGAGATCAATAGATCTATCAAATATAATTGGTATGCCTAGAAATTTTTCTACTGGTAATAAAACACAGTTTGATAAGTAGCTTCTGTAATTTTCATTCAGTTGCCAGATGAATCGGGTGGCATACACTGCAAATTGTCCTTTCTTAAGTCATTGACATTTTTGCTTTAGCAGAGCTAGTTTAATCTGATCTGACTGGGCAGATGCGTCCACCCCTGCAGATTCTGTTGGAGTCAATGGAGCTTCACACAATTTTATAGTCATTTGATACAGAACTGGTATTGCTATATAAAGTGTGTGCTGCAGAGGCTTTTTTCTGGAATATTAAAGCAAGTGAATTAAAAAAAAGCAGACTATGACTGATAAAAAGGTAGACTATCTCACTTTCCTTTCCTTTATCAATAACTATTTGTTGCTATCTTTAAATTATAAGTATTTTCTTTGTGAAAATAATTCTCATTTTTGGAATGGCTTTTTCATTTCTGTGCCAGAAGTGAGCACAGTAAAGATGTAAAATAATTACATATTTCATGTTTGCTGTTAATTTATCCTGTTTCCAAGGTTATTGAATGCATTCATCATTAAGGTGTTAAATCTTTGGAAAATTTGACTGGATAAAGTACAAACATTTAAGTGTTAGCCATTTCTTGAGAGGATGGCTCATGGGCAGGATTGAAGAGGAGGGGAGGAGAAAGTACCTCAGGCAAGTTCATAATTTGTAAACCTAAGTTTTTAGTTTTGAAAGAAGAATATTAAATGCATTCGCAATTACAATTTTTCTTCTCAAAATTTGCAAAAATATATAATAAAAAAAGATGAAAATATGTCTTCAATGCTATTGATTAAAAAATAGATTTTAAAAGGCTTCATCTGGAGAGACCACACATAGTATGTAGGTACAGATCTCCATTGCTAGAGAAAGCTTTTAAAGTTTGCATTTGCATGTTAATGTAGCTAAGGCCTCCTGATATTAAAAATTTGGACCCAAATGTCAATCTCAGAAAAGTGCAATAATTTTCTGCAGACCATGATACAAGTTAAACATGCAAGTAAAACTCTATATTGTATGTAAGGCTATATAAGGCTTTGCAGAAATTAAAATTATGTTAATCATAGACATGTAATAAAGGTACTTAATTTAAAACTTTGCAAATCACATAAATAGTTTTGAAAGAATTTTTTCAGCTACAGCAATATAATTTGAAACAATATCTTAATATATCTTTCATTGTCCTTTCCACAAGAATGGATTTAACATAAATATTATTAATTTTCTCCAGAATTCAAACAATGCAAAACCAGCAAAAAATATGTCTAACTTTTAACCCTGTCTTCATTGATATAAGAAATCCTAAATAATTTTGTGTGGTAGAGAAGATGTCTGCTAAACTTGTGTTTGTAGTCAAATCTCTTCATTGGAAATTAAGTTTAAACAGCTAATTAATTTCCTTAGTGTCACTGATGAGTGTCTATGACACAGCCAGAGAGATATTACGTTCATTGCTAGAAATCTGTCAATATTGTATTGCCTCCATTTAAAGGGACTTCATAGTCCCAGAAGAATGCAAAGATGTCATCAGGTAATGGCAGTATCCTGTCTTTTGAGGTGAAAAATATCACTTAAGTATCCTGTTTGACATGTTAGCTTTTGGATCCAAAGTAGAGCCTTGAAATTTATTTACATTGGCTGTTTCAGAGATTCATGACTTTATAAATCTCCTTCTAAAGGACTACAAAAACTGTGAGGGCTCCATTACAGAATACTTCATTTGAGCCCTGTGGTTGGAGTGCTTTGAGATTCCAGTAGAAGAAATGTATGTCGTTAACAGTAACGGTGGGAATGTAGAGGATCAGCAAAGTCTTGGTGTCTCTGTACGTGACACAAGTGTCTCCTGCTAGTCAGGTTAATGAAGCCATAACTACATAGACTTAAAACTCAGAAATTTATTTTATTTTCCCTTGATGGAAAAACATGGAAGCTGGCCCTGTTAACACTGAACTTGAGCTGGAAAGAAATCCAACAGGTTGTCTTTCTTAAATGAAAAAGAACCCTGTGGTTAGTCTCAGACATTCAGTTCCCCTAGATGCTGCCACTAGCCAGACCAGTCAGTCTCCCTACCCACAGCAGAGGGGATGAAAGCAGGTGATCTTTAAGGTGCCTTGCAACCCAAACCATTCTATGATTCTATGATTCCCATTCCTAAAATGAAGGCCTTAAAAGTATTTGGGCTCAGAATCATGCCCCCTTGGAATAATTCCAATCACCTACAATAGTTTATTTTTTCAAACATATCCATTTATTCCTCCAGATCCTTAAGCACACACATACCATGTTAAAAGACTGTGCAGAATCCAATTCTTGATATGTTTTATGCTTAGCAAAGTTCTGTGCAGTGAGTTTCCATATTTCTAGAACTTGATAATCCCTCTATAAATTTATCACTCCTTTCTAGTTGCAATTATGCTTGTTTTCTTGACTCTCAATGAGAGTTCACAATGTCAACAGTAGTACAATCTGAATCTTAATATGGAGTTCCTCTGAATAATTATTCACTGGGAATTTACCTTTGAACACTGACATCCCCGTAGCGTGTTTGTGAATATATGCATATATATTATTTAGCATGTGTGTATATTTATATACATATACACACACACATACGTACATTACACACACACACACACAGAAGGGAGAGCATCTTAATTATGATGTGACTTCCCAGTAGTAGAAACCAATGCAACTGTAAAATCAGGTTGTCATAATGATTTGAGGGTCAGAGCTCTCTACATATGAGAGTAATCTGAGGATGCCCGGTATGGTCCTAGAATGATTTGAACCTAGGGAGAAGTGGGCTGTTGGCAAAATTTTTGGCTGGACTTTAGTTTTCTAAGAGGTGGTTATGAGGAAGAGCAGTCTGACTTTGCTGGAGGGTGCCCTTCATGAGACTAGAGACAAGAGGTACAATATAGGATACTCTGCTTAGGTAAGGATAGCAAATTTCACCATAAAACTGCAAGGTTATATTGACCTGATAAACGCTGTAGAGGTTCTTCTAACTTGAGAAGGACAAACCTCTTCTAAGTTTAAAGGTGGTCCTTTTTTAGGCAGAAATGTTGACCTGCAAGACCTCTTCCCAATCTAAATTGTTCTGTGATCCCGCAATTTGAACTGTGAAACGAGATGTTAAAATCCAGCACTGAAGAATAATCATGATGTTAGGTAATTGGAATTGCTTTAAATAAAAGTGTAATCTCACTAGGAAAGAAAACACTTGTTTGAAATACGACGAAGACAATAATTTAACCAATGTGCTTTTATCCATTTATTCAGTGTAATATATTTTTTTATTCAAGTCCTTTCTAAGATGCTTATAGATAATTTCTGTCTCTAATAAGATCTTTTCTAGCCTTAGCTGAGGTTTCTATTATGAACAATGTGATCTGGTATTTTGGTTGTCAAGATAATCAGGTATATTTTCAGTGGGTCTCTAGATATCACGTTAAAAATTGCATTCGATCACTTGGAACATTGGTCTTATTTAACATCTGGATTTTTTTACTGAATTGCTGGACTGTAAGTAATTTTACATCTGAATCTTGAAAGTTAAGCCATACTTAACAAATGCAAATTTCTGTTTGGGGAGCAGAGAAACGATAGATCTATACCATAATTCTTAAATCCAGTCTATAGATTTGCCTTATCTGGAAGAGAGACTTTATTTTCTTGTTCTATACACCTTATCTGATTTATTATTCTGATTTAGACTTATTAAGAACTGCTTTTCTGACAGGTCAATATGATAGTAACCTAGACCTTTTTGTGAAGTAAAATCTGTAATCACAGAAGTGGATAAAGTAAATGAAAATAACTAAAAAGTTATCTAGGTGCTTGCAAAGAGTTTAATTTAGGGTGCAGAATCCAACGAAATCCTTGAGGCTCTAAGAAAACCATATTAAAGAAATTAGAACAATAATGAGATTACTACTAATAATCATAAAGAATTTAACATAAAACCTCTCCAGTGTGCTGAATAAGACAATAGAAAACTTCATTAAAGGAAGGAGTTTTACAAGACTGTGTAGCTCAGATCCATGCACTCCATAGTGTTACGTGTTCAGAGGAGAAGTGACTGTATCTGCATGAACCTGGCCTTAGGCATCTGTGCTTGACCTGTGGGAACAAACATACTAAATCAATGTCCAAAACTTATATTTTCATATATAATTGTCTGTCCATATGGCAAGTGATATGCTATTCCCCTCCCTCTTTTGTCTTCACAAAATATTCTGATAAGTCTTTCTGATGATCTTTTAGAAGCTGATGTGATCACACATCTGTAAACCAATTTAAACAATAAATCTGAGGTGGGGCAAACAAAATTTCTCTGCAAATTTGAACTTTACAAGGATTTGATTTTTGAGACTGCTGTATAAATCAGTTTAAGGTACTTTGTAAAGTATATTTTTTTAAGTTTGTGAGCTCCAACAGAACACTTGCAGTTCAATGGTGTTTTTAAAAAGCTTTAGAACACCTAGAAAAGTGTATTTTGTGGCATATGGTAATGATTACATACTACCTCCTGGAAAGACTATATAGTTGCTTGATAGTTTCAAGTATTCTAGACACAGACATGTGGAAAAGAGTACTGCAGGAATGAGCTATTTAGTCAGAGCCAGACAGCAACATCCTGCCTGTCAAGGTTGCAGAGTATGGACTTTGAGTTTGCTCACATGTGTGGTGTTCCTCAGTGCCAGCTGGCCTTTGCAGCCTTCAGGCTGTTCCTTTTATACATTCCCTTCCTATGCTGGCAGCTGTGGATACCTGACTTTTGCCCGTTTGCTGACCATGACCTCAGTCACTGCTCCAGAGCTGTGAGAGCACGCAGAGAACCCTTTTTGCACTCTTCTAGTCACAGGGTCTGGTTCCTCTGCAGAGAGAGGAATTTTCTGCTGGCCATGTCTGATCTGCTTTTAGAGTGATGTTTTAGCATTTTGAACATCTCAAGTATTTGTAGATTACTTTAATAGGACATTTTTATAAGGAAATGTTGTTCTCTTACAGTGTTACTGGAGAAAGACTACAGTAAACTTCCTCTTGTCACTTGAGTAAAAACAGTATCTTAAAGAGAAGCTATTTTTTGTCGAACATGATTAAAATGTATTTTATACTTACAGGATTTACTTTACTGTGGAATTTAAAGCATTTCCAAAGTGAATATATTTAATGTGTTGTATGTTAGGTTCCTCCTACCCCCTTTTATATTTTGACTTCTTTGTTCACTTTTGTAAATAGTGCCTACTTTTTGAAAAAATTCTAGGAGTCCCATTTTCACAGATCTTTTTATTTATTCTGATGAATGTGCTGTGTAAGTTATACAATTGTTGTGTAGCAAGTTATGTTGCTCAGAGTGTTCCAGTAGAACTCCAGTGACTATAAAGATTTTGTCTAGCATTCCTCAACTGCTGCGGATAAAAATGTTGTCCCTTCTTATTATTAGAATTTACAATATGAATTTTTTAAAATTAAGTCTAATTTTAAGCCCTGCCAGTTATTGTATTAAAAGTGACTATGCCTTTTAGTGAGAAGAAAAAAAAAGTGTTCTAATTTTCCTAGATACTTCAACAAGCCTTCTCTTCAACAGCCCACCTGATGCCCCAAAAATGCTTTTCACATTACAAAAATGTGACCAAAAGTCTGTTTCAGTTGTTCTAAGGGACAGACGACCTTTTTTTTCTTTTAAGCATTGTGTAGGGAAGCGTGCAAGGAGAACATTTTTCCAGAAAATACCCTTAAAGTTGCCTTTCTTTAAACATTTCTGTTTGAAAATGATTTTTACTTGCATCGAATATTGTGTGCTAGTCAGTCTGGGTGGAATCCAAGTCCATTACAATCTCTCTTTACATTGTGTGGCTTAAAAACAGAGTGAATGGTGTCTGGTTTCTCCTCAGTTCCCTCAAGGATCAAATTCTAAGGGTTTTCTTTAACTCTTCCTCCATTTTCTCTGTGAAGTTGTGGACCCTTTTCAGTGAAAGAAGAAATAATCTCTGAGCTTGCTTCAGTTTCTTTGCAGCATAGGTCTTGTTTTTCTAAACCTATAGATTCTGCAGGTTTAAAAGTATGTTATAAGTCACATTTTCTCCTTGTGGAATTAGCAACTTACTAAAAGCACCATTCCTGCTCAGAATAAAATTAGTACAATAGCTTGATGGTAAGAAAACTCAATTCTGTCAATTTTAGCTTCATGAATAATTCACAAGATACAATTTTGTGTTTATCCCATTATTAAAGATAGAAAGTGTTTGTATAACATCCATGATTTTTAATAACAATTTTCTAGTACTTGTAGGAAAAATACCATGCTGTTACCTCTGCAATGCATTTTTGTTTATTCTAATTTGAATTTTGATACTGAATCTAAAACTACTGTAGACATTCACATAATAAATTATTTTCCTCTAGAGTATCTCATTTGAGTGTTTATTAAAATGTAAGAAAAATGTTACGAACCCAAGAGAAATAATAATATTTTTTTCAATCTCATTGTATGTCAACCTTTCAGAAAGTAGCACAGGAGTTTTAGAACATTCAAAACTCAGGTTTAATTTGGTGGAGATTACGGTAGAATTGTCAAGGCAAATTGTTGCAGATAACAAGCAGTATCGTGTCCTAAACATACTCAAAACAGAACAACAACAACTTGGTTCTGCTGTGTGTTAGTTTTTTCATGTTCAATTGTAAAGATAAGCCCTAGTCATTAAGTGCGCAACACCTTAGAATATTTTGAGGTTAATGTCAAAATTCTCTTCACTTAAGTTGTTATGTTGACTCATACTCTTGTCCTATGTCCTTATGCAAGTGTCTTATGTTAGTAGTTGTAGTGCATTGTGTAAAAATGTTGGAAAACAATTTCAATTAAAACGCCAACAATGGGAAGAAGCCGAAACCAGTAGTAAACACAACAGTCACCACTGAAAATATAATAAAGTTAGCTTATAGCTGCATGGCAAAAGGCAACTTTGAAGGAAACAATAGTAATATTTAGTCTTAAATCAAATGGGTTAATAAGGTAATAGTGGGGAAAAAAGGAAACCACAGCAGTTCATTCTCCTTTTACTTCCTTATTACCAGATATATTTATTAATTATGACATCTTCAAATAATCTTCCCTCATGAAATTTTTATTATGCTTTATTTTCTATTAGTGTGTCTGTTTTATGTATCCAAATCTCATATTACTGATTGTCTTCAGAGGCACACATTGAATATTACACAGGTGCTGTATTGCTTTTCTGCTTCCAGTTATGCAATTCTAGCATAACTGCAGTGTGGCTAGTTTGTTGAATGAAGAAATTGTGTAGAGACATTTGCCTTAGAGCTGTGTAATATTATAAACTGGTAGAGGTCTTTAAACTTAAACATATTTCAATTATATTGTACTCGTCACTGAATAATGTTTTGTAAACTCTGAATAATAAGTCACAAAACTTATACTAAACCATATTAGAACTGGCAACAAAACATAATTTGAGAGACTACACCTCTTGAGTTTGGTTCACAACCTGAGAAAATGCTGAAAATATTACTATATGAGAAAGAATTCAAATCATTAGAAATTTAAACTTATCATTCAATAAGTTGTTCCAAATCCAAAATCAGACTTGGCGATTTTCAGACATTCAGGAATATCTGTCTCTACAGAACTTTTCCTTCTGGAAAAAATATAAAACACTATTGTCTTCTAAGTCCACACTGTGAGTTGTAGCAGTTGAATCCAAGCTTAGTACAGGTTCCAATGTTTATGGTCCTCCATTCTGTTCTCAGTTATTACTTACCTATGCATTCAGCCCTCCTACTATATTAGCATAGACACTAATCCTTCTATTTTTGTTTTGTCTCTGCCATCAATGCCCTTAGGACAGGTTAGAATGCTAATCCCCAAAAATACTGTCATTGCACAAAAATTTGACTTCTCCTGAGTTAGATCTTGTTTATCAATTACTAATGCCCTCCATGTACTCTCATGTATATACTATGCTAGAGAATTAATGACAACTTGTATGCAGTTATGCATAGAAAAACTGTGTACTGAATTTTAACCCTGTTTTGTCACAAGGATATAAATGGGTTTTATTTCAATACAGTTTTGGGTTTTTTTAATGACTTGATGTACCTCCTGTTCCATCTGGATATATTATAGCTCCAAAGCTGTTCTTTGTCTTTTGTCCCTTGATTTCTTAATGGATTCTGGTTTTAGTCTGTCCTATCTATATTTTCATCTGGGTATAGTTTGCTTCTATTTTTAGGTTGTACTTTTAGAGTTTAGAAAACAAAAAAAAATTGTAAATAGTCCAGAGGGAAGAATGACATGTTCAAAATTCAAGTGATAAAGGACCTTCAGTGGCTGTCGAGTCTAGCATTTCTTCCATGCCTGCCCACCCTGTCTTTCCTAAAGGCTCTCTATGCCTCCAAAGCAGCACTCCATCCATAAGGGTTATTCTACCATGTCTCTGCAATCCCGGTGAGGTTGTAGACTGCTCACCACAGCATTCTCTTGAAGCTGTTCTGCTCTGCTGCCCTCTGCTCTGATGATGGTGTCAGCACTTGGTGTTCCTAGGGGTGCTTCAACCCCTGTTAACATTTCAGGTCTCTGAGACTGTAACCCCCAAAAGAGAAAAGAAGAGAAAAAGGTGTTTAATTTTGGTGTTATTGGTGCTTCGGGTAAGAGTCAGAAAAGTCTTTGGGCTTTCATCTCTTCTGGTTTACAGAGTAAGATGATGTTTTTGCACTTCAGGTAACTGCAGAGATTCTCTTCTGTTTTGTGAAAGCTGGGATACAATATTAACCAATATCCAGACTGACAGAGATCATTAATAGTGTAAATATTCTCCATATGTATCTTCAAACAAGGTTATAGTTAACAGCCAAAAGGTTAATGTGACACTACTACTAAAGGAGTACATCCTGTAGTAGAAAGAACAATGTAAACTGTGCCCTGTTTTGTACTGTCTAGGTTCTTTGGGTTGTTTTCAGGATTAATTAGTAGCTATGGGTTTCACAATACATTTCTTCGGAAAGGAAGAAGAGCTAGAAGGGTCTGAGAGATACAGGGGAAAGGAGAACAATTTACTCTCCCATTGCAGATAAGAGTTACAGCTCATTATGAATCTGAAGGCTTTTGCACCACATTTCTGAAGATTTTGAAGCTTTTGAGAGAAAGCATGCTCTTAAAGAAGTTAGAATCATAGAATCATAGAATATGCCAAATTAGAAAGGATCCATCAGGATCATCAAGTTCAACTCCTGACCCTATGCAGGATACCCCAAGAATTGTACTACGTAGGTGTGTTGAAGACTACAGCCATACCTATCTCTTCAAAGCACTTTGTCTCATCTGATCAGACAAAGGGTTTTTTGGTTATTTTTCTGGGATGGAGGTGGTTTGTTCTTTTTGGAGGTAGAAGAGGAGGACTAAGGAAATTCTGAGTTGAAAATGAATCAGGTGTTCTGCATGTAGAAGTTAATTTTCCTTAACATTTATCTCATAGTAATAGGGGTCATTTGAGGGTCAATAGGAAGTAGAATACATGATAGAGTAATGCTGATGTGTTGCTACTGTTGTAGTCAAGTGATGACTGTTTCTGTTTGTCTGAGTGAGCTTGCACGGATGCTGAAGGTAATGACTGTACTGTGTCTATCCTACTGCTATTTTTTGATTAAAGGAGAGATTGCAAAGAGTTGTAGGCCACCTACTATTGCAGTAGATTGTCTGCTGTGTGGAAAGAAAACTGCTCTGCCCTGAAAACTGAATGAAAAATGTTAGGAATGTTTTTTGAGTTCTGTAAGTGGTATTATTATTCTCAGTAGTAGTATCAAAGTTGTGGCCATAGTAGAGTGGTCCATAGCTCTTTATAGAATCACAAAATAAAAACCATAGAACCACTGAATTAAAAAAAAAAAATTGGTAATAAAGATACATGATGATCTCCAAAAGTGGAGCCTTTTTTTTTTTTTTTTGTTCTCAGATATTTGGAAGACACTGTTCTAAGTCATAGGAACCAAAACAATAAGGTTTTTTGGAAGTTATTTACTAAAGATGATGAAAAGTAGTTTGAAGAAGAATAATGGTCCTGTTTAGCATTCTATTTGTGTTTTGACCAAATATCAAACTAAAAGTCCTAAGTGACCTAAAATTGAGTAAAATACCTACTTCAATTGCTTATTAAAACCTTAGGTAATATATTTTTCCGTGTCAAAACACAGTGACTTAAAAATATATTTTTAAAATAACATTTACTTGTCTTGTGTCCATGTATACACAATGAAATAAAGGTTCCAGTTTAGTTACAATTATTCAGGAAGGTCAGGACTTTAGGTTTTCCTGATTTTTGTTGTTGTTTGGGAATGTCACTCCTTCTCTCCTCTTCCCACCTTCTCTGGCGGGAGAGACAAAAGGCAGAGATATAAACAATTTACTACAAACAGCAATTAGATAAGAAAACGAACAGTAATAGCAACAACACTGATAAAAACAGTGTACAAGAAGAGGGTGTTTCACATTAAAAACGCTGACTGACCCAAGCTGACACCGTGCAACCCCAAGACAAGGAGCACAAAGGCAGCTGGACCCTCTGCACTCACACTTCTTTTGCACCCGAAGCCATGACCCTTCTTCTCAGAAGTGAGTGTCCCGTACTTCCACCCTCCACAAGTTATGTGCGGTGGTATAGAAAACAACCCAGACACGCCCACGCAGATCCAGGTTCCGACCCATCATCGCTACCGTGAAATATTAACCCTGTCCGTGGCAGAAAGCAGGACAGCAGAGCAAGAAACAATATCAATCCCTGAAACACTTTGTATCACTTTTGGTTTAGTCTCAGCTGTACTTTACAGCCATCAAGCTTGGAGCTACAACTTACTAGCATCTTGTACTTGTATTTCAGTATTTTTTGTGGTTTCTTTGTGATAACCTGCATAATAAAAAAGCTAGTTTACTAACATGTTTAACTACATAACAATAAAATACTTTCATAAGTTAGGAATTGTGTTATGAAGACACAGTAATATAGACAAAGGCTATTCAAGTAGGTTTGTATTTTGAGTTTTTTGGTTGATTGGGTTTTTGGGGGTGTGTGTGTTTGTTTTCAATTTATTTTCCTCCCTCCCGACCCTTTCTACTCAATTCTACTTTTATGTTCTGCATAACTCTATGATGTGAATACGTGATGCAATTCAGTCTTATAACACCATACAATTATTGTATTTCAATTACTAACAATAAGTAAATTTAAAACTGTACATGACATAAATACTGACATTTAATCCAACATATGAAGGCACTGCTGTTTGTGTTGTTACATCCAAAATCCAAAGCATATAAAAGATCCATCTTTAAACAGAGATTTTGGTAACATTATTCCCATTCACTTTTACTTGTAAGAGCTGAGAAGTGGATTGAGCACTTCACTGGTGGATTGTAACTTGTTGAATATTGGTGCCCATGCTAGATAAGTAGGTCTCTTAAGGTCTGAGTTTCTGGCATTCTGAGACATTTTAGCATGCTGTACATTTTAGATCCAAAACTGTGGATTGTTCTTTAGCTATTATTGTAGGCTATATCTGTGAACCTGTTATTTTTCTTTGACACATTTTTGGAGGAGGACAGGGTGGAAAGGGTTGCAAATCATACTTTAGGAAAACTAATTATAAAGACTTAGAAAATGTTATGAGTAGGAAATTGTGCTTTCTTTACTTTCTAACTCCTATCAGTTCAGTACTGTGAAAAAAAAATAATTATGTCGGGGTTTTTTGCTGATTCAGCATGCCCTCAGCAATGCTGACACAGCTCCAAAATGAGATCCTAAATGTACAGTAAATTTCTCTCTAATAAAGTGGATTTCAGGTAAAAAGGAAAGATTTGTTTTCCCATAATCCTTCATTCAAAGAATGATATAAGTTCATGAAATAAGTTCACATGCAATACTGTCTGACAAGATACACCTTGTAGTTCCAGCTCAGGGAAGATGCAGTGTGTCATACATCAATAATTTGTTCTTTAACCATATGCCATCACCTAAGATAAAAGTCTTGGCATTTGGGAAGGGTACATAGGTGAATCTAAATCCTCAGCTGGATCACCAGTCACAGGAATGTCAATTTGACAGTTATTCATGCGTTGGTTGCAGTCAGTTTCTGAATAAAAGGTCCTTCTGTACTTGACCTGCATGTACCTTTCCCCTTAACAATACAAAGACACAATTTCTTTTACTCTGCACTTTCTAATTTCCTATTTGGAAACTTAGATTATATAGAAAAGGCAGTCCATGATAAATTGTTCAATCCTGTGTTCTTCTCTCAGATGACCTTTAATCAGTTCTTGACTTTGTTTCTGTGAATTAGATTCCCCTTAGAAAGGGGGTTTATTTGAGTGTTTTTATGGGATACTGTTATCAGGGGCTGCACCATCACTTTTGGCCCTGTATTGGTTTCTCTTCTTCAAAAAAAAAGTATTAAACCCCCTTCAAATCTTTTATATCTTAAATATGTTTTAGAGGGGAGAGTTTATAGAATTAAAAGTGACAATGAAAACTCATTCAACTTAAATACAGAGTCCAGTGCATGAAACAAAAATTTGTTCAGAAATAAAGCTTGGAATATATATTTCTATTCCCACAAGCACAGAGTCTGTACATGACTCTCTAACACTTGCATTAAATATTAGTTTACAAAGATCTATTGAATAAAAAGTCTGAAAATGTGCATAATCCATGGATAAAATTCTCTAACTGTGCTGCCAATTCTTGTGAAACCAAATAAAATCCTGTCTCGTATAACTCTGTTCATTTTGCCTTAAATAAAGCACCAGAAACTAAAGAACTTAAGTTTTGTATCCTCATACGTTGACATTTTTCTCCGCTTATCATGCTTAAGACAATACTTAAGGGTTTTATTTTTGATTTTGGCAAGATCACCATTTTCCCCTCACTAGTTTCTCATCTCAGTTTAAACAATTGATGGTGACCAATAAAGTTGCAGAATGTTCCTCAGTGCATGGTAATAAAACGACTCAGCACTTTCTCCCAAATTGCTTTAAAAACACTAAAGCTGGAATGTGTGTTGCTGAACACTCACATTTCATTGGCACAATGGCTGAAGAAGGAGCTGACTCATCATAGCCTTATTTTTTTTTAATACCTGTACAATTTTGCCAGGCCAGAATCATATTCACACCGAGATTAGATGAAGAAAAAAAATCCAGATCTGTAAATACACTTGCCAGCTAAAAACCATCTGCTTTGCATAATCTCCCTATCCAACTCTTTATCTGTGCTCAAAGTGGAGAGTTAACTTATGAAGTTTAAATAATGGAGTCATAGAACAGTTTGGACTGGTCACGTAGTTCAACCCTCCCTGCAACAAGCAGGGACATCTTCTACTAGACCATCCAACCTGACCATGGATGGTACACCTACCACCTCTGCAGGAATCATCTGAGTCTCACCAGAGATGCAGCAGCTGTGGAAACATTTTAGGAAAAGAAATTACATTGGTCAGTATTGGAAAATAAACCTGTTTCATCATGTCATTCCATATTATCATAATGTGGCATACATAAGTGAGTGTTAGAACAGGGGAAAGGGAAATAGCAAATGGAAAATGTAATGGAACAACACATGCATAGAATCATAGAATCGTAGAACCCTAGAATCATAGAAACATAGGATATTTCAGTTTGGGGGCAACCTTTAAAGGTTAGGCAGTAAACAATGCAATAAACAGCAGTAACTTCAACTAGATCAGCTAGCACAGAAACCTAACCAACCTGACCTTGACTGAATGTCCAACCTGACCTTGACTGAATGTTTCCAGAGCTGGGGCATCTACCACCTCTCTGGGCAGTCTGCATTAGTGTTTTGCCACCATCATAATAAAAAAACTTCTTTGTATCTAATCTAAATCTTCCCTCTTTTAGTTTAAAACCATTGCCCTTTGTCCTATCACAGTAGACTGTAATAAAAAATCCGTATTCATCTTATTTTAAGTCCCCTTGAAGTACTAAAAGGCTAGATCAAGGTCTCCCAGAGCCTTCTCCAGGCTGGGCAATCCCAAACCCTTCAGCCTTTCCTTACAAGAGAGTTGTTCCATTCTCCCAATCATGTTGGTGGCCCTCCTCTGGACATGCTCCAGCAGGTCTTTGCCTTTCCTGTACTTGGAACTCCAGAAATGGGTGCAAGACTTCATGTGGGGACACACAAGGGTGGGGCAGAGGGGGATGATCACCTCCCGTAGCCTGGTTTTGGTTTTCAGAGCAACATGGAAACAGCATAAGTCCTAACCAAGTGCTATGTTTTCCTTTATCATGCGTGAGTGTTTCTTTCTCATTGTTTTTTTCAGACCAGTTCAATCTTTCTGTAATCACAGGATTTTCAAAATGCTCCAGAAATTCAGGATTTTTCTCTTTGACTATTGCAAGAGAAGAGAATGGTATGTAAAGTTTCTTATTTTTGCTGAATTGTATACTTGTGAGAATTGTTCAACCTTAGGCAAATCACTAATTCCCTCTGACCCACCATTTATCTACATGTAAAATAGGCCTAATAAGAAGTCCACCAGTAGCAAGCACGGAATTTAAGCTAGACAAATAGCTTATAGCAGTAGAAGAGTAAAATTGGCATAATGAATTGAATTGCAGTGAAACTAATCCTACTGGCAGCAGTAAAATTATTCAGTCACGTAAGTTTTTTTCTGTTACAATCACAAAAATGCTCTAACTGAAGTAAATATAATGTCCCTATCTTTCTCTCCAGTGAATGGCAGTAGCACAGGCAGTAAGTATATTTTTGCTCATGTTCGTAGTTACACTATAGCACTATAGTGCTGCATATAACACTTAAGCAAAGGGAGAGTAAAATTTACCAATTATTGTGAACCTGAAAAATGTTTTTTTAATGAGGCTACTGAATTATCCTTGAAACAGAAGTTGCAATCTTAATTTCAGCCTGCTGAAAAGATATGCATATTAATTTTATTTAAATAATCAGTTCTGATCATATTTCTCTATTCCTGTAAACTCAAAGTTCCTAGGAATTTTGAGCTTCTTACTAGCAGAGAGGAAATCCGTAATGATGATGTTAATAAACATTACTAAACTTGGTAGAGCTAATAACAATGTGACCAAGAGAACAACACACAACCTTCTTATCAGGTAACATAATTCTGCTTACTTACAATTTGCTAGGAGCTTAGTTTTGTTAACTGACAGCCCTCTGAGAAGAACTGATAAACCAATTTATATGAGAAAAATCTTGAAATATTTCTGGAAAGTTGTAAAACAATTAAATATATTACTTATAATACCTTAATTAGATAACTCATAGATGAAAAAAAGGTACCAAAGAGAACAAACCGATGGAATTGCATCCATGAGGAAATAACTGGGTCTAGCTTTTAGGGTTCTTGCATATTTCTGTTTTATTAGTTTACATTCTGCAAATTCTAAATTATTGTTATAGACTTCTACAGATATATTAATCTTTTTCTCTTGCCAAAATACAGGTATCAAGCTATGATATAGGTGTGCTATTGTTGACCTATGCAGACAAACAACAGCTCTTTCTTAAAGATTTTGAGATTGCCCCAGACACTCATACCAAAATGAAAAGGATAAACACATAGATGATTAATAGTATAACTGTGGAAGTCTTAGACACCACTATGGTGTCTTAGAGTCACTGGGCCATACAATCACAGACACACAATCTTAATTAAAAGAGTTCTAGCATAAATCACATGCACAAAAGGTAGAATTGCTGGGTGTAGCTCTGGACAAAGTAGCAGTCATCTGGCGAAAAAACACAGCATTGTCAAGTAAGAAAATTTTTTTGAAGTATTTCTGTCTATGTCATACAACAAATGAGTTCCCTTTGAATGATCCTATGACGCCTAAAAAATCATACAAACCATTTTAATTCTGGTACTGAAACACAAGTTTCAAGAGTTTTAATTCTGATCCGGAATTTTCCACAAATGAGAATATCTACCTGTTGGCAACATTGACGCAGTATTACATTGGTGTTTCTGTGCTGACACATAGATTGTGCTGAAAAAGAATGCAATGTTTAAAAATACTAGAATCACAGAATCACAAAGTAGTTTGTTTTGGAAGGAACCTTCAAAGGTCATCTAGTCCAACCCCCTCTTGCCATGGGCAGGGACAATTTCCACTAAATCTGGTCACTAAATACTCCATCAAACTTGACTTTGTAAATGTCCAATACTTCCAAACACCTCATATTCTTCATTCCGTTCTGAATTTTCCATGGTTTCCATATAACCCCCAAAACCCAATTTAACCAATTACATCAGTGGCAAGGAAAAAAAAAATTTCACATAATAGAATGTAGTATATTTATAGCATTGGAAGAATTCTCAGACTAGAAAGGGTATGAAGGAAATTCTTAGGAAGAGAAATTGGAACGAGGCAGAAGTTTGGAAGGTATTAGATACTTCAGGGCTTTTCTTATTATAATCAGTTATTTTTAATTGTATCCAATTGTGCTTAAAAATTATTATATTTTAACAGCTGTTTCTATTGAATATGCACCTTTGTGAAAGATGCTTTAAAAAACCTCTTTATTAGTGAAAAGAACTATATTTCACACTGAAATATTCTAGTGAAACGTACTGAAAAAGTAGGGAGGGGGATGGATTTTGGAGCCTATGTTTAACATAATTCAACTTGGTATGACTTAATGTTTCTACGTCACTCCAAATCTTAAAAAAGTTTTAAGTTATTCCAAAAGTTTCTACACAATTCTGAAGACATAACTCTGATTTTTTTAGCCCAGTGCTCAAAACAATCACATTTGACATAGGAAATTTTCCATTCATACCCCTTACCATAACCGAGTATGATCTTGGCCTGCTTCAACTTTTCCTGACCATGCTGAGTTACAGATTTGTGATTAGGCCAAGTTATAAGTACCTGAAAAAATGACACCCTTTTGGTCCTGTGCAAAAAGCCCTATAATCTTGGCCCTTTTAATAAGCGTTGGCCTTGAAAAAAGAAAGCACTAATGCTTGAAAGATTAGTGATAACTTTGCTGAGACTACCCTTGAAAATCCCTTACATTCAGACAGATTTTATTTTGTCCTCATTGTTGCTTCCTACTGTGTCCATGAACCAGAACAAATCTCTGAAAGCTTTGCAAAATGGTCTTATTTAGCATTTTAATGATTTTTTAAAAATTTAGTTGGTTTGGATATATGAAGAACTTTATAAAGCTGGGCCCAGGAAAGGGACTTTTTTTATCATTAAGATCTTCAGTGCACTCCTGTATACATGTAAAAGACAAGACTTTAGATCTGTTGGTCAAAGGAAGGACTATGCCCTTGAATTTTCCAAGGAGCTAGTAGATAGTCTTCTATCCAGGAATGTGTTTCCCTTTAGTAAATCTGAGTGAAGGTATAATGAAGTTGTTTTGTCCATTTCAGGAACAAAAAAAGTATCAGTAAAACTTTCCTAAATGCCAGTGCCATGAATATTTGACAGAAAGTATTTAAATTATGCACACTTAGTCTACTATTGTCAGAACATCAGCTAAAGTAACAAACTTCTTATTCTCTGACTTCTTATTGCTGATAATCAGATGATGCAGGTCTTGCAAATCCGAGAGTTAGTCTGCATAAGTTTAATGATACTGTACGTAGAAGATATTTTTTCTTCTCTGGGTAAGGGAAAATAAATGCAGAAAAGTAGAATGGTACAGAAACTAAAACAGATTTAAAGGAATAAAATAGTACGGATATTAAAAGCAATATGCTCTAGCTGCTGTATCTTTAGAAGGGCTAAATTGGTGTAAATCCACTGTTATGTAGAATTAAAATCACAGCATACAAGTGACAGGATGATTATGCTACACCATGGGTCATCATAGAGTTGCAGCCAGAGCTGAGGGCCTGGTAGATAAATCAGCTCAGTACTTATTTTTCCCTGATTCCTGTAGGCTTGTTTGGATGACAGCAGTATGATCCCCTCTTGAAATTTCCAATGTAATAAACCATCAGAGTACCTTTGACTTGCATTGACAAGTTCTTCCTTTGTTCCAAACATCTCAGGAGTTTTTTTACATATTTCATTGCCAAAATAGATACCTAAAACTTATATTTGCATCATCATATTGATTCACCTTGGTTTTTTTAAGAGTTGACTATATTTTATATTTTCATTCTGGGCTCTGATTTTTATAATTCTGAAGAACATGATTTTGGAGTAAATATGTGTTTGCTGAATTATTCCTTTGAAATTCTTGAATAACTCAGAAGAAACTCTTGTGGAAAGATCTGCATACTAATGTTCAACTAATAATTGCTACTTTGTTTGTATTTATTATGTTTTATATTCCCTGGATTGCATGAAATGTACCTTTGAATTTGTTGCAAATGAATCAACTGATCAACTTTTAAATTTTAGTCAAGTATTGAGTAAGAGGGGAAGGAGTAATAGTTATTGTTAGTAATATTTGAAAGTGGGTGTTAAATGTAGCAAAGAGTTTATGCACAGTTTTCAATTTTTTAAATTCAGGAATCAACTTTTTTAGTATTTTAAGTCTGCTTTCATTTCCAATATGAGGAGGAAAGAGAATTGCTAGAATGATTAAGCATGATTTGCAGGACTTTTAGCAAATTAAAACATATAGTGTAGACTACTGCACTACATCAACATGAATTAATTATTCCGGAGATATGTATTTGATAAACAGACATTATTTGTGTTTGGAGCTTGTCATTTGAATGCAAAATTAATCTCTGTGTGCAGCAAAGCTCCACCTTTTCTAAAAGATGCATTTAAGCTTGGGGGTTTTTTTGATTATATTTATTGATAGGACACTCTTTATTCTGTCTCATATCTAGTAATATCTACTTTCAGCAATTAGGCTTCCATTTGTACTATTCTAATTGCCCTCATACTGTCACCTGAATTCTGATTCCTGCAAGACGGTGAACTTTTTCTCTGATTCACTTCCCAGGATTATCAGGAAAAGGATAATAATGCCGAGTGGGGAAAAAAAAATCCAAGCCTTAATGTTGTTTTTTGTTATCGTGGTGGTAGCTGAAGTATAGCATGTAGTCCTTAACATACCAAAAATATGCTGACACAAGTATCTTCCCATGTAATTTACAACAGCCAAACAGATGGATTTCTAGAGACTTGGGTTTGAGCAAACAATCTGGATTTCAGAGGCTCTTGAAGTAATCAGATTATTAGCAGCTAAATGCTATTGACGCAGCACAAGCAGTCATGAGAGAAAAATTTGCTGGTAGATTGAAGATATAATGCAGATCCCCTGGGAATTTGAGCCTGACCTAGTGAGGGGGCTCTTTGGAGTGTGATTTGCTGGGTGATTATCTTACAGTGGCTTTTTACAGATTTTACTCTTTTAAAAAACAGTGAAGTCTGAAAGGTAAGAGTCTGAGTCTTCTTCTGCGTGAGTCTAAATAGACCTGGCCGGTTCTGGAGGTAAATAACAGAAGAAGAAAGGCAAAATGACAGGGAGAATATGAACTTCCTGACATTGCCTGTGATTGAATACAAAATCGAAATATCAAGATTGGTATTTATATACTTAACTATATGAACAAGAGAGGCTCAAACTACGTGTGAGGGGTCTAAATGGTAACTATTTCTTGGATATGTCCTTTCTAGAGAGTTATAAAGTAATTGAAATACAACTCAGTGAGTTGTAGCAACTTCAAATACACAGAAGCATGTATAGGTCTTACATGTACTAAAAACTCAGTTGTATAGTCCATTGGATATATTGAACAGGTGATATAATGAGCACTTAAATTATAATATATCTTACCATCTACAAGGGAGGTAGGTTGTCTTCTCAGTAAATTCATTGTATTGACATTTTTTTTGCTCCATGAAGATACTAGGACTAAAGTAATTGCATTTTGAACAGATAACACAAAGAATAATCCCTCTGGAAAGGTTAATCTTATCCAAAGTAACATTGGTTTATATATCATTGTGCTTTAAGTAAAAACAGTTATAAAATTCAAATTTAAGATCTTGGAGCTTGTAGAGAAAAAAATGTCAGTGTTTTTTGCTATGATCTAAAATTGTATGTTTCTCATGATAACAAACTTTTCTCTTAAAGGAAATAAATGGATTCAAAACTTCTGTGTTTTAACCTTGTGAACAAGTTAGTTATCTAAGGCACTTCCAAAAGAGCAGTAGCTTTTCCCCTCAGAGTAACTATTCATATCAGTGGGAAAAAGTCATTAATATGTCATTTTACAATCTTGACCATAATTGAATATTTTAATTTTGTTAATACCAAAGACTAACAACACTTTGTTTGCAGAAGTTTTGATTGAATACAGACACAGAACTTAGGAAACAATCAGCATGACAGAATAACTTTAAAGCCTCAAAAACTTGTAGTAGCATTGTGTCAGATTCATGTACTTCAAATAAAATATAAGAAAAAAAAAAGAGATAAGATAGGATTTCCACTGCTTGCTGAATCCACGAATTTCACCAGATTTTACTGTTCTGAATTTGTTTGAGCTTGTTCCCTGTAATAGTGTGTTTATTGTAAGGAGAAGACTGGAATTGAAAGGGTTCTGGTTTGAGATTTGTGCAGAACATCTTCCATAACATTTTATACAGTTATGTATGTATTCACACCTACACATTTATGAGAGCAGAAGCAAAACTATACAGAAAAATCTCTGACAGTAAACCAGCAGAATAACATTTCATTGACGACCATTGGACAATACCTATATTTTCATGGACATCATTACATTAGTATGAACAGAATTGTCAGCTGGAAATAACCACCTTTTCTTACTGGGCCAGTGAGAAAATTCAATTTAATCCTATCTACACCTATCCTGGGATGTTGGGTAAGGGTAGTTCCTGAAACTTTTGGTGAAGTTCCTGAAACAGTGACAGGCTGATGCATACTTGCTATTTCCTTAAGCCTTTCCAGATGCAAATGTAAATGAAGTAGATCACATACTTGCATTAAGCCTGTGATTGTTCTGAGTTTCATCCACTTACAGATTCTCTTCTGGCTGAGGAAGAATCTACTTTTTCCCTAAGAGCAAACGTGTCTTGAAATGAGTTTCAAGTGAAAAGCTGTCTTCAAAAAGCTTTGACTTCTTGATAAATTAAACAAACAAACAAAACCCAACCAAACAAACAAAAAGAACAGAAACTAACAAAAAATTAATAACCCTGAGAAAATAAGCACCTATGACAAATTTCAAAATGAAACAAATTTCTAATATGGTATTTAGGCTTAAGCAAGAATTTGTAGTGATATATAGTAAGCAAAAAACATTGTATGCATGAAAGATTTTTTTAAAAAACATATTACATTCAGTATAAAATTTCCTATAGAATTCAGTAAACCTTTAATCAGGTGCTGAGAATCATGAAAAAAGAGATGTTCCAGGATTCCATTCATTCTTGGAAAAAATGACTTCATGAAGTGTTGATTCTTCAAGAACACTCTATAATCCAAAGACTGAAACAAAGGTTTTGCCATGGAAAGATGAGAATGTATGCTATAATAAATAGTTTCCTGAAGTATTTGTTCACTTATAGTAAAAATTAGCTGAGAGCCTTAATTTATACAATGTGCCTTTCAGTGATGGATTATGTAAAGGTGAGAATTTACTGTTCAAGTGTGAAGACAGAAAGTTTTGTGGTAATTAGTCACGAACAAACTTAATCCAAAGTTTTGGTACTGGACTGAGAAAATGAAATAAAAGAGTAATTTCTATGGTGATGTAAAAACAGAAATCAAGTTACTGACATTAAGGTCTTCTTTTTTTCTCTGCCCCTACCTTTTTACAAGGATAAAAAAAAAACCCCAGGTGGTGATTTATCATTTTATGTTACTCAAAACAATATGTAGCTGGACAGTCATGCAAATAGTTGTGAACATGGGAATCTTTACAGAGTTTAGTGACAAATAATATTAACTTAATAATTGATTGTTTCAAATTTTGTTTGCTATGTCTCTGCTACTATGTTTTTTAAAATTTCTTTTATTTGAAATGTTATTGTTAGTGATATTTAGAGGAAAAATGAGTAAATAATTGAATATAATATTTGTGACTAATTGTTCTAGTACATATTATTCTACAGCTGTATTCAACATATAAATACAAATAAAATTACAAAACATTTCTAAAGATCAAGCAAGATTAGATTGTCATAAATATAGATCTAATTCCTTTTGTAGATGTTGCCTGAAGCAGGGAAAGGCTGAAATAGATGAGATATGGTATTGCTGGAAATGTCACATAGAAGTAAGGAACGAGAACAAAAAAAACCACCCTAAAAGTATACTTTTGAAACTCTTTTATCGAAAAAGGGGAATCAAATGCTTTTGATAGGGGAAACACTTCCAGGAAGGCACTGAGACAGATTCCAATGAAATGCCAGTCCCAGCAGATTTTCTAGAAGTACTGTATATCCAAAAGGACAAGGGAATAATGAAATGCTCTTTAGAGGTATTAAACTTTTTTCAGATGCCCAACAGCATTATGCTGCATAAAGGATTTACGAGAATATGCTCACCATTGCTGTGAGGATCACAGAAGCATAATTTTTTTATACACACACACAATGGAAAAAACAAGCATGTATAATATAAAATTCACATTATTGACTCTAAATATTGCCAAATAAAAAAATGTTGCATTTCAAAACCTACTTACGTTAATTAAAAATAATCACTGCAATTCTGGAGGTGGTTGTGCTATCAACGTAAGAAAGACTAGAAATAAAAGATTTTAGGAAGCTATACAAACAGAAGGACAATTTTACAAACCCTAATTCTTGTGCATATTTGACTAGATACATTTATCACATGTCTATACAATTTTTGGAGGTTTAATTTAGCAAATGTAAGTGAATGCTTAAGTCAAGTTTTAAAGCTGACGATAGATGTCAAGGCAGCGAACATGCAGTGGTGGAGTTTGCAGTCATGAGGGATATGGGTCAGGTAAGGACTAAAGTTAGGGCCCTGAACTTTGGGAAAGCAAGCTGCTAGGTCTTCAAGGAGATAGTCAATGGGATCTTCTAGGACACTGTTCTCAGGGATAAGAAAGTGGCACAGAGTTGACGGATCTGTAAGGAAGTCTTCCATAGACCACAAGAGCTACCAAACCCTTGGAGCAAGAAATCAGGCAAGGAAGGCAAGAGACTGGCATGGCTGGGTAGGGCTTGGTTTGTCCTACTGGTCAAACTAAAGGTAAATAAACAAATCACAGGTGGTGGAAACAAAGACAGGTAAACAAGAAAGGTCAAAGAAGGTGTACCTCCCTCTTCAACAATGCTGGAGAAGTGGTAACAAGGGGTGAGGAGAAGTCTGAGATACTTAACAACCTCAGTCTACAAGCGAAACCTCTCCTCCCACTCCTCTTGAGTAGATGGACAGCAGGATGGGGACTGGGGGAATAAAGTCCCTCCCACTGTAAGTAAAGATCAGCTTCATGACTACCTGAGGAACCTGAATGTGCATAAATCTGTGGGACCCTATGAGATTTATCCCAGAGTTCTGAGGGAATTGGTTAATGTAGTTGTCAAGACATTCCATGATATTTGAAAAGTCATGGCAGTCAGGTGAATTCTCAAGTGACTGGAAAAGGAGGAAATATTGTACCCATCTTGTAAAATGATAGAAAGGAGGACCCTGAGAACAACCACCTGTGAGCCTCACCTCTCTGCCTGGGAAGATCATGCAACAGATCCTCCTAGAACCTATGCTACAGGACATGAAGGTCAGGGAGGTGATTCAGGACATGGCTTCACCAAGGCATGGCTTCACCAAGGGTGAGTCCTGCCTGACCAACCCAGAGGCCTTCTATGATGGAGTGACTCCATCAGTGGACAAGCAAAGGGTTACAGATGTCATCTATCTGGGCTTCTGGAAAGCCTCTGGCATGGTCCCCTACAACATCCTTCTCTCTAGGGAGAAATGGATTTGATGGGTGGTCTGCTAGGTGTTTGAGGAATTGGTTGGATGGTGGCATCCAAAGGGTAGTGGTCAACAGCTCAGAGTCACAGTGGACATCAGTGATGAGTGGCGTCCCTCAGGGGTCTGTACTGGGACAACTGTTATTTAATATCTTCATTAGTGACACAGATGAAGAGATCAAGTTCATCCTCAGCAAACTTGCAGATTGCACCAAACAGAATGGTGCAGTTGACACATCTGAAGGACAGGATGCCATCCTGGAAGCTGGACAAGTTCAAGGAGTGAACCCACACAAATATAATGAGGTTTAACAAGACCAAGTCCTAGGTGCTGCACCTGGGTTGTTGTAACCCCCAGTACCCACACAGGCTGGGGAATGAACAGGTCCAGAGCAGCTGTGTCCAGAAGGACTTGGGGGTGCTGGTGGGTGAGAGGCTGGCCATGACCTGGCAATGTGCAACAAAAGATATCTGAGATAAGCACTGGGTTCTCAGCACCAACTATTTTGATCTGCCAATCTTTCTAAATCTCTCTACTATGAATATCCATTTTACAGAGTCTGAGATGTTAACAAAGACTTCTTCACAAGAAACTCTGAAGGGGCTTCATAACTGGAGTTAAGATGTATAATGTTTAGAGGATTCCTTTAAGATTAGAAAGTGTTTCTATTACGTCTCCATGATAACTAAGTTATTGTTTCCTTTCCTAGGTTAGGAGATTGACTGTGCCAGCAGTGATTAAGATAGCATCAACTAGCATCAATTGTAGCAATTCTTTCTAGTTACTAATTTCTATGGATTAAATCTCTAAATGAAGAGTATCACAAATGCAGTGTAAACATGTTGTCTTGAATTAAAGGTAAATAAAATGGATAAATAATGTATGTCATAGCTATAAGTGGATCATCAGTCCTCAGAGTAGTCCTGGAATCCTTAGAGTTCAATTGTTTACAATTACTGAAATAAGAAATGAATATATGCCAATAAAAGGCTGAACAGAAGTGTATCAACTGGATTTCAATTCCATAACTCTGAATACCTATAGTGCAGACACCAAATTTGAGCTAGACACCGGAGGTTTCCATTGCAATCAATGTAGAAAAGTAGTCATTACTAGAGTACCGTTCAACTAATCCTAAAGCAGATATCAGAAATATTTTAGCCTACTTTTTGATGCACTGATTAAGGTAAGATGGATCACTCCCATTAAGAACCTATTGATTGAAAAGGGAAGCTTAGACGACTAGGTGAGGCTGGAAAGTAGACTTTCAAAATTAGCTGAAAGTATTTTACAAATGCCTTGCAGTATATTTAAGGCATCTTCATAGTTACCATTGCCTCACTGGCAGTGACCTAAAGATTGCTCCAGCTAACCAAAATCTGTGCTACATACAGGTCCGAAAAGCTTTCTAAAAATTTACTGCTTGAGGTGGTACCAACAGACTTTTTAAAAATGATTTTTTCTTTTTGGCTCATTCATTATGAAAGAAGGGATTTTATTCCTCAATATATTTCATCCTCTTCCCTGAATTGCTGATGTTTATGTGCATATTCTTAGTTCCATAGTCTGGTATGCATATCTACCACAGAGAAAGTAGGCACTGATAAACTACACATGAAAAGACTTTTATTATGCAAAAGAGAAAATCAGATGGACAAAGCAAAGTATCATTTCTCGAACTGGAAAGAATCTCTGAGGAGCTGGAGATGTTGGGAGATATTCTTATGAATCTTGATCAATCAAGTGCTACGCAAAGGTGTTAAAAGCCAGCACGCAAACAATCACTGATTTGGCTTCTAAGAATAATACTCCAATTTCATACTACTGGATTATTTATGTATGATTTGGGTTATGAAATTACTCTTTCCCTAGAGTATCTTTGACCAAATATTTGCAAAAGAGTTTCTTGCATTTGAAAACTTATTTTAAATTTAGTTTTGTAACTGATCTAAGATTATTTCCACTGACCTAAGTATATTTCCCACTAGAGTATTTATAAGCATTGTAGTAAATGTCATGTCATTAAAATAACTAATTGAAGTGAACTTACAGTCACCCAAATAGATTTTATTTGCAGATAGAAAAAGAATGGATTGTATCTTCTGCTTTTTCCTGACAGTATTTAGAAATTAGTTGGCTACTGAGCATTTTAATCAGTAAGCAAAAATTTTATAAGTCAGAACATCTTTCTCAGCAACTCTAAAACCTTCAATGAAAATATTTATCAATTCACTGAATTATTAAAATCTGGAAGTAAAGAAAAATACCAAAAGGAAAACTAACCCCACTTAGGTGACTATAAAAATTGCATCAGTAATGGAGTTGCACTTGTAGTTCTGTGCAGATGTCTGTGGAGCTGTTGAGTTCTATGTGCAATTAGCTAAATAGTGGGCGGAATTATAGTGCACTACACTTGCTCTTCAAGGTTCAGTAAATAAACCTCTATAAAAATGCAATATAATTTTAATTTCCTCCTTTTTGTATTGGATTTCTTATGACTTATGATCACTTTTACTATTACACTCAAATTCAATTATCATCAGTTTGGGATACTGGTGGTTTTGCCCCCTCAGAATGAATTCTTAAAATACTTTCTGCTTCTTGCTTAAGGAAGTATGATAAATGGAAAACTGAGTCTAAAGAGGCCCTAACATTTTGTATCTCTTTAGAATTAAATTTATGACTAGTAAATAATACAGAACTAAATCTTGATTACTTCGTGGCATTTTTAATGGAAACAGTATACGAAAGCGATGTACATGACAGCTTTTAAACATATTAACATTTCTTTTGAAACTGAATTTTAGAAATATGATGAAGGAAAGGAGAAAGAAACAGACATTTTAGCTCTAAATTTGGGCCAAACTCCATGGGATATTAACATTTCTTTTGAAACTGAATTTTAGAAATATGATGAAGGAAAGGAGAAAGAAACAGACATTTTAGCTCTAAATTTGGGCCAAACTCCATGGGATATTAACATTTCTTTTGAAACTGAATTTTAGAAATATGATGAAGGAAAGGAGAAAGAAACAGACATTTTAGCTCTAAATTTGGGCCAAACTCCATGGGACAATAGTATTTGAAGTCAGTATATCCTGGGATCTTCACATATCTCATTCCTACTTTAGCAGACACTAATATCCACCAGTTTAAATTTCATTATCTTACGTCAGAAGAATGACTCTACATTAATAATTCCACATATCATTCAGTCTGTGGGGCACATTGAAACTTTATTTCTCTTGGTGCAAATGTAATAAAGTCACCTTCTTATAAAGGCACAATTTAATCATTACCTGTATTATGCCAGTACCAATATGTCTTTGCGATATTATATTTCTTTCATTCATGAAACTATTTCACATAAGAGGAATAGCATTAAACAGTTGTAGGGAGTGACTTTATCAGTCTCTACAACTACCTGAAAGGAGGTTGTAGCAAGGGGGTGTTAGTCTCTTCTCCCGGGTAACAAGAGATAGGGTGGGAACAAACTGCATCAAGCTGCACCAGGGAAGGTTTTGACTGGCTGATAGCAAAAGAATTGTCCATTGAAAGTGTTGTCAAGCATTGGAACAGGTTGCCGAGGAAATCACCTCGGTAAAATCACCATCCCTGGAGGTGTCTGGGAGACGAGCAGGTGAGACACTTAAGGGCATGATTTGGCATGGTTTAATGGTGGATTTGACAGTGTTATGTTTATGATTGGACTTGATGATCTTAAAAGTCTATTGCAACCTAAATCATTCTATGACTCTGTGATTCTATGTTTCTATGAATAATGTGATAGGAGTGAAATTAAAGACATGTTCAGTGGTCATGTGTTTTTGCAATGCCATTGCTTACCTTAGGTTTTCTCCACATCTCCAATGAAGTCCAGAAGCTTTTATGAACTCTTAAAACTCCTGGCCATCTTTTTTCATTTATATGTTGCCTTACAGAATCCATATAGAAACCATATTTTTTTTAATTTTCTAAAATATCAGCTATGAATATTGACTATCTGTACAGAACTTTCTGAATTTATCTTTGACTACACCAAAATTTGCCAGCCTTAAGTATAACCTTGGTTAATTTTCTGAAATAGTTAAAGAAGTACTGGTTTTTAAGGGGTCCAAAACAGGACAACTTCCTGACCTCTGAAGGGAATATTATATAAATTTTGCTATCTAAGCAACATTTCTCATTCAGAAATTTAAGGGAAGCTTCAAGATTACTGTGAAGGATACAGGAGACTGTTAAAATCATCTGACATTTTCAGATCTTTTACATTTCAGCTGTCTGTATCAGCTCTTCAGCAACTTCATTATTTATAGCAAGCCACTGAAGTCTACAGCCAAGACAAAAGGCAGACCAATCCCTGCTTTAAACTCAGGCTAAAGAAAGAAAACTCGCAGAGAGACTGCAGCTGGACTTCACTTACTATACAGACTTTATTAGAACTGAACTCTAGTGTATAAGAAAACCACAAATTTACGCACTTGAGTTCAGGTATTAAGTGGTTCCTAGGAGTACTCTGAATCATTCCAAAATCAGATAGGTTGTTTGTACAACGAATTAAATTAAATCTTGATCAGAAAATAATGTTTAAACTTATAGCTTTATAATAACAAAATTCTCATTACAGAGCAATCTCCCTGATGATATTGTGCTTATCAGTCTAATTTTTTTTCTAAATGGAAAGTGTATGAGATCTTAAATCATGTCTAGACCAACCAAAAACAAATAAGCAAGCAAACCTGAAAATATATTCTACATATTAATATTGTGCACTGCAGTACTGAAAAGAGTGACTTTTTAAATGCATGTATATAGTCCACATATAGCCAAGTCTGACTACTATTCCTATTATTATAGTTTGCAGTAATTAGGGAATCTTAAATTTACTTTTAAGTAACTGTTTGTTTCTCCCTTCCTCAGTGTTTTGGAAATCTGTAGCAGATACCAACACATTCATAGGAACCACTTTAAAAAAGTGTTCCCTGTACGTGAGTACAAGATAACGGATGCATAAAATCAGGAAGGGCACAGAAAATATTGGCAGCTAAGTCCTTTTACCATGCTCTAAAACAATCTCTTTATGTGGGAGTAAAAGAAGACTAACATTGCTGGAAATGTTTCTGTGTATCTTCTCTCTTCCGTTCCCATCCTCCAAAAAGCCCATCTATGGACTTTTGTAAAATTACTACCTCTAAAGAATACAAAACTCTCTTTGAAAAAGGACGGATTTATGTTTTTTAGAACTCGGTACTATTGGTTTAAATGTCAGTTGCAAAACCAGATAAACACAAATTCCAGCTTTCTATAAACTTGCACCAAAGTGGTCAATTTATGCAGTAAAAGTGAAAAGACCCTGCTAGAAGTTGTACATTACATTTGTGCAGGATCAAATTACAGTATTTCAACAGATTTAGCAGAAGAGATATGACAAATGAAATTACAGGAGGGAAATAACTTTGCAACTTGATCTGAGTTTTGGTAATGCCCTACCTGATATTTCTGAAAGGAGATTATCTAGCTAATTAAAAGTTCACTTTGTTATGATATGCACTCAGATCCATAAGGGCAGTCTACACATAGTTTAAATTCCTGAGATCCTAATCCATTACTTAGGAAAATGATTCTGTGGCCAGTGTTTCATTACGGATAGACTTTGTGTGGGTCAGGTTGAGACTAACTTCATAACTGTGCAGTTTTTGTTAAATGCAAACATTATAACAAAAAATAAATCACAGAATTGTTAGAGTTGGAAGAGACCTCTGGAGATCAATCAGTCCAACCCCTCTGCAAAGACAAGGTCTCCAAGAGCAGGTTACACAGGAACTCATCCAGGTGGGTTTGGAATGTCTCCTGAGAGGGAAATTCCATGACTTCCCTGGGCAGCCTGTTCCCATGCCCAGCCACCTTCAATGTAAAGAATTTCTTCCCAGTGTCGAGGTGAAACTTCTGGTGTTTTAGATTGTGGCCGTTGCACCTTGTCCTGTTGCTGGGCATCACTGAGAAGAGTCTGTTCCCATACCTAGCCACCTTCAATGTAAAGACTTTCTTCCCAATGTTGAGGGGAAATTTCTGGTGTTTCAGTTTGTGGCCATTGCACCTTGTCCTGTTGCTGGGCACCATTGAGAAGAGTCTGGCATCATCTTCTTGGCACCCACCTTTGAGTTATTTATATGCATTAATGAGATTCCCTCTCAATCTTCTCCTCTCCAGACTAAACAGGCCCAGCTCCCACAGTCTTTCCTCATAAGAGGGATGCTCCAGACCCCAAATCATCTTTGCGACCCTCTGCTGCACCCTCTCCATTAGCTCCTTGCCTTTCTTGTACCGAGGATCTCAGAACTGAGTACAGCACTCCAGATGGGGCCTCACAGCACAAAGCAAAAGGGGAGGATCACCTCTCTCAACGTGCTGGCCACACTCTTCTCTATGCATCCCAGGATACCCTTTGCCCTCCTGCTGGCTCATGGTCTACTTGTCATCCACCAAGGCTCCCAGGTCTTTATAAAAGAAATGTGTTACAACTTTAAAGAAAACATAGTCCTTTGAAGTATTTTGGAATAGAGATTTTTATGTCTCTTAACAGGAATGTTAGTTGTAGTATGTTCTGAAATCTACAGATAGCAGGACTTACAAATATATAATGTAATTACTTTATTACAGAAAAACAGAATCACAGAATCAATCATGTTGGAAAAGATCTCTGAGACTATTGAGTCCAACCTGTGACCAAACACCACGCCAACTAAACAATGACATTAAGCAGCACATCTAGTCTTTCCTTAAACATGTCCAGGGATGTTGACTCCACCACTTCCCTGCACACTCCATTTCAATATCTAGTCATCCTTTCCATGAAGAAATTCTTCCTAATGTCCAACCTAAAACTCCCCAGACAAAGCTTGAGGTCATGTTCTCTTGTCTTGTCACTGGTTGCCTGGGAAAGAGGCTGACCCCCATTTGACTACACTTTCAGGCAGTTGTAGAGAGTGATAAAGTCCCCTTGATCCTCCTTTTCTTCAGGCTAAACAACCTCAGCTCCCTCATTCTCTCCTCATACGACTTGTACTCCAGACCATCTTCACTGCCCTTCCAGAATCTCAATGTCCTCCTTGTAGTGAGGGGCCGAGAACTGGACACGGAGTTTAAGGTGTAGTCTCACCAGTGCCAAGCACAGACAGACCATCACTGTTCTGATCACAATTTTGTGTGATCACAAGCCAGGGTTCCATTGCCAACTTGGCCACCTGGGTGCACACTGGCTCATGTTCAGTCACTGTTGACCAACAACCCCAGGTTCTTTTCCACTGAGCCATTTTCCAGCCACTCTTCCCCGAGCCTGTAGCGCTGTCTGGGGTTGTTGCGATAGAAGGGCAGGACTGGCACTCACACATGTGACCTCAGCCCATCAATCCAGCTCATGTAGATCCTTCTGTAGAATCTACCGACCCTCAAACAGGTAATTATTCTCACCACATTTGGTGTCAAACTGCCCAAGGGTGTACTCAATCTCCTCATCTGAATAATTTATAAAGATTAAACAGAACTGTCCCCTATACTGAGACCTGGGGAGCACCACCGGTGACTGGCCACCAGCTGGATTTATCTCCATGCACTACCACACTGTGGGCCTGGCCATCCAGCCAGTTTGCTCAGTGAAGAATGCATGCATCCAAGCCATAAGCAGCCAGTTTTGTCCTGGAGAATGCATTAGGAGACAGTAGCAAAGGCATTACTAAAATTTAAGTAAATGACACCCTCAAGTTTTCCCTCATCCACTAGGTGGACTACCTTGACATGGAAGGAGATCAGGTTGGTCAGGCAGGACCTTCCTTTCACAAACCCATGCTGGCTGGGCCTGATCCTCTTATTGTTCTGAACACGCCATGTGATGACATTCAATATTATCTGCTGCATGATTTTCCCTGACACTGATGTCCGACAGGTCTGTAGTTTCCTGGATCCTCCTTCTAAACTGTCTTGTAGATGGATGCCACTTTTGCCAGCCTACAGACAATTGGCACCTCTCCAGTTCATCAGGTCTGATGGCAAATGATTGTAAGTGGCTGTTGTGGTTTAGGAATGGTATTCCCCAACTTAGTGTTCCCACAGCAACTTTTCAAATCATGCACTGCTCTTTCACTTCCCTCCTTGCCCTCCTCCTTCCCCCTGCAGCTGGCTTGAGAGGAGACTTCAAGGCTCAAAAGGTAAAGATCCTGCAATGAGATACAAACTATTTATTGGAAACAGCAATGAAATAAGACAATGAACAGTAACAGCAACCATATTAGTGACAGAGTGTACAAGAAAGAGGTGAATGACTCACATGGGATTGCTCACCACGTGGAAACCCCTGACAATACCCAACATCTTCCTCCAGCTCATTACGTGACTTGGAAGGGAGCCCTTCTCTTGACCCTGGCTATGACGTGAGGTGATATAGAATAACCTCTGGGTCCTGGCCCTGCCCACTCCTGACTACTGCAAAAATTAACCCTGTCCTGGCCAGAACCGGACAGAGGTTTTGTGAACCCTTCTGCCAGCTCCCTCAGTACCCTTAGGCAGATCCCATTTTTCCCCACAGACTTGTGAGTTTCTAAATGGTGTATCAGGTTTCCTCCTGGATTATGAGGTTTCAGTTCTACTTCCCATTCCTATCTACCAGCTCCTAGGGCTGTCTACCCTGAGAATAGCTGGCCTTGCTATTAAGGACAGAGACAAGGCTTTAAGTCCCTCAGTCTTTTCTTCATCCTTTTTCACTATGTTTCCCCCTACATCCAATAAACACGGAGCCCATTTCAAATTACCAACCAGTGGAGAGTCTAACTAGATTAATTACAAAGAAAGGCTTCTGATAAGGTAAAGCTGAAAAATCCATATTTTAGGTAACTGTAAGTATATATGTTAACACTGGATATTTATTATTGCATGGTTGATTGACTGAATTTCTATGATTTAAGCTCTATGAAAGCCAGACAGAACCGAGGTAATAAAAATTGTAATGTCTCCTAACTCATCTTCTTCATAGCCATTAAAGATTCTGTTTATTGAAACTGCAATAGTATAAATTATTTTACAGGTAGTAAGACAGTGTCTGACATCTTGTACTTGAAGTCAGATGAAAGACTGCCAGCAACAGAAATTTCTCTTCTGTAGCTGATTTATTTTCCCTGTTTCCAGCTTGTGATGAAGTTCAGTATTTGGAAGTTTTATGCCTGCAGTAGTTAAGAAGCTTTCAGTATAAAAAGCAGAAGAGAAAAAAACCAAGTTAATAAAGTCTGTATTCTGTATGTAGAGGGAAAGAGTTTCCTGTGCTGACTGAGATTCCAGCAATGAAAGTATTTTGCAGGAAGGTGATCCTTCTGTAATTGGGTGGAGTTTTTTTCCTTCACTTTAAGAAGGGTATCCATAAAGAAAACTCCTCAGATTAATCACTCTTTAAATTTTCTCTGAAGCTGGCAATAAGTTATATTGTCTTCTTATCCTTTGAAAAGATCTTCTTATCTTTGAAAAGATCTTTACAGTTTTCGATTAGGCAGGAAGTTTTTCTGAAGCCATACCTCATAATAATGACAATAGCTTCAGTGCATGTTCCTTTTCTGTTCTGTTCACCCACAATATGAATGATATTGGAGGGTAGGATTTTCTTTGTATTACAAATGTTTGATTTTTGGGGGAAAAAAAATATAATGAGTGAGTAAAGCCATATTTTGGAATCGCTCATTATTCTCCTGAAGCAATAATTACTGGCAGAATATCAGGATGTCACACCATTAATAAGGACCGTGAGTTATTTTCCAAGTATGTTTTTGCTTAAAAGAGGTAGGTTTTGTTAAGCCTCCATTCTCGCTTCTTGAATAATCATAGTGAGTAGTCATAGGAGACTAAGGAGGATAAACTGCTACTTGGCTGAAACTGCAAACAGAACTGAGAGCAGTTCCACAGCCTCTGCTTAATATTTTAGGGAAATTTGTTAGAAGTTTTATAGACTACTTTTTTTGTTCCTGTCACTGGATCTTTACTGATGGTAAGGATTCTTGGTGTCCACTACAAATGGATGAGAGACAAGCCCTGGCTTTGTAAACCATCAGTCTTTTCTCAATATTGATTTAAAACAAATTTTCTTTTAGTGATTTAGAAAATATGTGTACATTTATCTGTACAAATTTATAAAAAAGTGGTAAGCCCCCTATTTTGTATCCTATCGTAATTCTTACCCATCTGACACTGTCTCATGATCTCATCTTTTGTTCAGTGAAATCTGAAGTCCTTTTAATTACCTACCCACCCAAATTCAAATAGGATTCCACAAATTATTTCCTATTTCATGAAAATTGTAACAGTATAGTAAACTGTAAGTTTGCAATGTTACTTTGATAAGTAGTCTTTAAGACAAGGAATTTTGATAGATGGGAATATCAAAGATCATTACATATTACAGGTTATGCTGTTTTCCCATCATGATGAGAGGTGCCTGTATACTCAGAAAAATGTTTTATTTTGACAAAAAGAGACAGACTCACTAATACTAAGATGCACAATGGTATGACAGTGATTTTGTTCTTTGTTAAAAACTCAAAATTTAAAACTACAGCAGGTTCTTAAAGTAGCTTATAAAAATCTACTCAAAGTGTTGAGCAGCACAAATATGCTTGCACTGCAGACAAAAACCTCAAACCCTAAATGCATCTCACAACTCTGTACAGAGTATATTAAAAGATTTGAAGGCTGTTGGTGTTTATATTTTGGCATATATCAAGTTGTACTTCATTCTTGCAAATCTTCAGACTAAGAAATTCGTATGTCATGTTCTTAATTATCATTCTCTTGATAGAATTCTATAAGATGATTGCCATTCAAGGAAATAAGACTATCAGAAACCTGTGCTAGCCCATTCTCCCACAGATAAGGAGCAGTTCTTGTACCTGCTGTCTGGTCATACTCCAACGATTAATCTTACATGATGCCAGGAATATGGATTAAAAGGAACTGAAAATACAAAAACAGCCTGAGAAACAGGAATATTTGCACAGAAGACTTGGGGTGTGTCTATGACTTGGACCACAAAAACCACCACAACAGAGGCTGTAACATCACAAAACCTGTGAAGATTTGTGTTTTTTAATTCTCCTGTTACCATTATAAAACATATATTAATGAGTTACAGGACAACAGAAAAAAATATGGCCAAAGATTGACAGGGAGTCTCTAGTGCTAGGTATTTCTGAGGTCTCAATTTTAGAGTTAGTTCTTTTCAGTGTTATTATAAATGACCTAGACACAGGAGTTGAGTGAACACTAAGTAAGTTTGTTGACTTCTATGAAACTCCTTAAAATTATACCAATAAAGAAAATTCTTGTTTCCTCTAGAGGTTCACCTAGATTCAATAGTATTTGTGACGCGCCTGAGGTGTCAGTGGAACATTCAAAAATGCCCTAGAATTACACTGCCACATAAACAGAGAATGTAAGCATTTCAATTATGGAGCAAAAAGGACCAACATTTTTGGAGATCTAAATCCAGTATAAAATATAGTATTTCAAAAGCAATTGATCCCTCTCTCCCAAATAAATTTCGTCCTTTGCTCTTTCTTTTTGTTCACACTATTTCCTTCACTTGACCTGATGAAGAATATCCTTAGGAAATAGTGAGCTTTTTTTTTTTTTCTGTGCACCAAGTTAAAATCAACACCTTCGATTTGTAGTTAGAACAGATGGGAGTCTAGTGAATAGCACTAACATGTGCTTTCATTCACTAATTAGAGGCAGACAGAAAACCAAAATTTGACATTCCTTCAGAAAGACAGCATTTGATATGGAAACAAGTAATTCTCACTTTGAGTGGGAAGATCTGGCTGCCAGTGAAGTACTGTAAGTCAGATTCCAAATATTTTGGACTTTTCCAATGATAATATTAAAAATGTGAATTATCTGTCCAAACTTTATTCTTACAGAATTTGCTTATAATTCACTACTGACTTTCACTGTCCTTGACACCTCTTACTCTTTTTATCAGTAATGACTGTCTTCCTGAGCCAGACTGATCTATTGAACTTTCTGGTTTCCCAAATTATTTCCCAACACTTTAAAATTCTATAAAGTACTTCAAATACCTTTTTATGTTCTGCAAAGTGAATTTAAGATTGGTAAAAGATGCTGACCCTATAGAACAAGTTATAGCATGAGCAGCACATCAAATCTCCATCACTGCCTTTCCTGATTATTTAAAACCTGACGTACAGGTAAAGACCACATCACTGCAGTGGTGTGACTTTGACTGGATGCCAGGTGCACACCAAGACCCTCTATCACTCCCCTTATCAAAAAGACAGAATAGAGAGAAAATAAGACATTAAAAAGCTCATGAGTCAAGACAACGGTGTTAAATAAAACAAAAGCAGCAGCTACATGGGTAAACAAAGCCAAAATATTTATTCTCTACTGCCCATCATCATGCAATACCCAGCCACTTCCTTGCAGCAGGGCTTCAGTACACATAATAGTTGCTCCAGAAAACAAACATCATATTAATGAATGCTCTTCCACACTCCTCTGAACTTTTATGATTGGGCTGATGCCATATGGTATGAAATATACCTTTGGTCAGTTTGACCCAGCTGTCCAGGCTATCTCAATGTTGCTGAACAAGTTATATCTCTTTAAGAACAAGTCTAGGCAGCAATGGGGGAAGCTGTTGGAAAATTCTTTTAACTTTAGCACAGTAGTGTATATTCCTTATTTTTGTAGTTAATGCTTAGGTTTGTATCATATAGTGCTTATTACAAATACCAGAGGTTAACATGGCCTTCTGTTAACTCCCTGCATCTGTGACTAACAAGTCTTGGGCCAGCTAATGCCTCCTTTTAAACTTGTATTAGTGATCAATATGTGCTAGTAGATATCTTAGTTTTGAGAACAAGGATTGTGTGTCAGAATAAAGAGTGATTAGAGAACTGCATCATGAACTGACTACATATTTTAAATACTCTCAGGGAGAAAAGAATTATCAGAAGATCTGGAACCATATCCAAATAAGGCCACGGAAATAATTATCATATATGCATGTATTTAAAAAAGGAGTTGAATATGAATTAGTTTCAGGAATATAATCTAGTCTGTTAGGTTCCTGGGAATGTATGTTTTGAGGAGAATTCCCTATACATCCAACGCTGCTAATAAAGTACTATTGGCTTTCTAACCTAGTAAATATGAACTTTTTAACATAAATTAGTGTTTTTTCAACAATAGTGTCAATCTGGTTTGTATATTGATTTATTTAAGCTACATAATCAACTATATTCATTTGAGATGCAGTGATATGTGTTAATAAAACCAATAATTTCAGGTACATCATTAAGATTCTGTTGGACATAGTTTTATTTATGTATTCTGTATATGTTTATTTTAATTTTCAAATCCTCCTGTTCATAATTTTGAAGCAAAAAGTGCAAAAATCTTATGTTTTTCAGACTAGTCTTACTGAATGCAACAGTCTCAGCGGTATATGCATTACATCTCTAATGACAATGCATAACGAGAAAAGGAGAATAGAATAAGTAAGGGATATTATTCACATAAACTAATTTTTTATGCTAACTTCAAGAGGAAACTTTCAGCCTTGTTTAATTTATGTAGCCGTAAGAGAATACTGAGTATTTCTTTGGGTTTTTTTAATGCAAAATGCATGTTTTTCTTTGCAAATCAGAGTGTAGTATGCTTTTCTTGCTAAGAAGAAAAAGAAGTATTTTTCATGTTTAATAAGAATATATTTTAGAGGTATATAGCTGTAAAAGTGTGTGATGTAGTTATATTTGGGCACCTTTTTTAAACAACAAAAACAAATACAATCATATATGCATATATTCTTATATTTAAGACTTCATAAAATACCATTTTAAACCCACAATATAATAGGCCAGTAAACACTAAATGTGAGCACTTTAAGTTATATTGTCAGCCAAAGTGCTTACGGTATTTTTAAGTGACTCCCAGTCCTTGTTCGTTTCTATTCTTAACTGCCAACCTGGTGGCACTAAACACTAAGGCAGACTCACTTTGTTACAATTGTGCTCAGTGCATTAACTGCCTGTCATCCCATGCAGCCACAGAAAACTGCCCGAGCATCATTAATCCCTTCAATCCCAAACTAGTGTTTCCACTCTTCTCTTACAAGAGGAAAAAAACAATGTCTGTCTGCAAGGAGTTTCTCCAAGCAGCGAGAGCAAAATAGTCATTACTGGGCAGCATTAAATGAAATGGTGAGAATGTCCTTCTGCTTCTGCACAAGACATCTAGAATAGGAACACTACTCTTAGTACACTTTAACAGTCAATTTTAAGCAAAGGTGAAAGGAAAGCCATCACATCGTTGAAATAGCCAAATGAAAAGAAGAACTGGGCCTAAGTTACAAAGAAGGTGGTCTCAGGAAATGGATATGGTGTACTGGTGTCCTGAAAGAAAAGAAAACAGGGAGTCTTCAAGTCGTTAAAATCTCAACTTCAGGTATGTTGGTGCTGAGTTCAGTTTCCAAAGTTTATGTGGATGATTATGGAAGGGTTTAGTGAAGCACTTGTGACATGTTAAATAGAAGGCAGAATGGTAGATGCCATTAAGGAGGAGTCATATTCTAGCTTGTGGATATAGCTGCAGAAAAGATTGTTTGCTGTGTCAGCCAGGATAATAGGTGCAGTGGTGTTGTGAACCTCTGTCTTGGGTGGGCTTCAGAATAAATAATAACTGCTCTCCTTTTTCTTTCCGTGCTGTAGAACACAGGAGATTTCATTTAAATCTGTGTCTTGAAAATGCTGGGAGCTGTATCATTAAAGTTCAGTGGAAGTTGCAGGGTTTACAGACAAAGTTATACTGCAGAGTTAGTCTTTGAATTCCACACAGCACTAATCAAGTCTTGAGGCAGCAAGTACTTAAAGAATGCTGTCCCTGTCTCTCTTACTGTGGGAGAAGAAAACAAGATCCTTTCTGTTTTGTGCTTGTGCTCTTGTTATGGACATGTTATCGATATTGAATGGTTCCAGCTGTAATAAGGTGCTTTTCTGTGATGGAAGCTCTTACAACAGCTCTGCACAAGGCAAGATACTGGCTTGGAGGTAAAATTTTAAGAAGAGTATGCAACTGGGTAACCCTGGATATGCACCTCCTAAAAGTTTCTCCCTTTATTGAAAACCACGCAAGTGAAAAATATATATTCAAGTCTAACAGATATTCCTTTTGCTCGTTTTGTGAGATCTTTAGCCTGTTGTAAAGTGTTGCAGCTTGAGCTAATGCTTATTTTTTTCTGGTATGGGAGACTAAAATGTGACTGCTTTAAAATAAAAACTCTTGGTTTGGAACATCCCACTGTTGTTGTGATGTGAGAGTTTAAAAAAAGTCTGAATCCCATTTGCAATGGAAGGACATATTTAAGAAATTCTTCAGCTGGTCTGTAATATTTCCATGTTGTTCTAATCGTGCAGCTCTCAGATTTGGTATAGTGACTGTGAATGATCAGTTAAAAAATATCTGATTATGCAATAATCAAACTACACTGTTATTGCAGTGAAGAGGGAGCCAAACAGGAGGAAGATTTGTGATCTGTCATTTCTTTTTATTTCTAAAGAAACAGAAGCCTTCAGTTCACATCATTTCATGAATAGTAAATTTAATATCATCTGTCCAACTGTTCAGTGAGTATCACTGTTCTTGTCTACATACTGATAGCCTTACAATACTGATATTAGGAATGAGCTTCATAGAAAATATCTTAGTATTGATGGCAAAATAGCAAGAAATACTTTCAGAAATGAATATTCCATGATCATAATATTGTTTATAATCTATTTTTTAAAACTGATTATCCTTATTTGCTCAAATGAAAAGTTCCTTTTTAGAATGTATAGATCAAAACCCTAGGAAAGTGGATGTTTTTCAACTACATGCAGATTTCAGACCTCTCTAATAAACATCACTAGTAGAATTCAGTATATCCCTGCTTAAATGTTTTTACATAAAGTATAATATAAACTTTATCCCACTGCTGTTATAGGAACAGATGGTAGCTCCGGCTGACTGCCAAAAGACTGTCTCATTTGTGAATATTTTCGTATGTTCACTGTCGTGTGCTTGCTTCATTAAAAAGTATATCAAATGCGATTCACTTTTGGTGTGAACAGTGCTTGGAAGGCATTTCTAGCAGAGGATGAACTTTGGAAAATATCTGTTCTGTTCACAGAATTGCTCCTCTAGTGTTAAATGATAACACGACTGAAAAGGATACTGCACTCAAAGCACAAAAATGAAAAAATATGCCTTGATAATGTTTGAAATCATGAAATACATAAGAATTACCTACATTGAAAAGACTTTTGTTTCAATCTCTCTCAGGAATCTTTAGCTTTCTCCTAGGCCTTGCAATCCGTTATTGCTACAGCAAGTAAATTTGGTTCAGTATCTTAACACCATTTCAAAGACTGGCCCTTGAAATACTGCTGCACCACAACCTGGGGATCGTAGGAGGAACTATACATGTGGATTTGAATCGTGATTCTCAAGACAGTGAAGGCCGGTGGTGTAGGCTTACTGCAATTCAGAGTGTGGCTTAGATATATGCAAGAACTTGTCTTAGAGAACTTGTAAACTTGACAGTTTTCCCACAACTTTGACCTCAATTATTGTTACTTCTCATCCTCACAATTATGCATGGGAAGGGGTTGTTTTCTATTCCATGGAGTGAATCAACTTGAATCCTTTTAGCCAGAAGCTACAATAGCCACTTATTTGCTCAAAAATCTTTTAAAGAAAGCAAGATCTTTTCAATCCTGAGCAAGCCACTGTACTTTGAGAGATAAAATGAATTTGATTTTTTAAGACTGAATTCAACCTGGTTGCTGTAACAAACAATCCAAACATCTTGCACTTAAATGGAAATGTGTAGCAAATTTAGGTCAAAGGATTCTGGGGCAAGAGCACATCTTTAGTTCTGTCCTCTAAAAGCCCACAAGTACTCTTTTTTGAACTCCACTTAATCATCTGTGAAATCCACTTCTCATGCTGCTCTCTGTAAGCACTGTCAACTGCCCAATCACCTTTTTTACATTCAATAACTTTTCACATCATGTTCAGTAGTGTCTCATTAGCTAAGTTAGCAGTCAGCTAAATCTCAAGCGTACCTGTTTACTGTAATGCTTACTTGCCTTCATCTCTTGAATATGAGATTTTTCTGATAGGATGCAAATGCTGCTGAGCAGAACATATTGCAACTAAAGAAGTTTCCACCTGTACACAGTATGTACTTTGTGATTTTAGGGACATTCATCTTGTTTTTATGAAGTGGTGCTATTAGGTCAGATATGTAGAATTACCCCAGCTCTTGAAATTCTGCAGCTGCTACAGGCAGAGCGAGAGCTTTATAAAGCTTTTGCAGCTAAACTTTGTCAACAGCTGAGTGTTAAACTTTGACATGAGTGTTAAGTCTCAGCAAGGAGAAAGAACTTTTTCTAATGGCTGGACTGAAACTGGAGGAGTAGGGGAGCTCTAACTGCAATCCTGCTATTGTTACTGTTCTTTCTCAGCTGTTTTGTAGTGTCCTAATTGTGTGTCATGTTCCTCTGTGACTGCAAAGCCATTATCTCTGTCAGGTGTTCATTTTTCACTCCTTCATGATTACCAGCTTGTAACTCCTTCTGCATTCATAGAACCACAGAATTTAGGGTTTGTTTTGGACAGTAATTTAAATATTGTCTAATCTAACCCCCATGCCATGGGCAGGGGTGCCACTCACTAGACCAGGTTGCCCAAGGCTTTATTCCAACCTGGACATGAACACTTTCAGGGATGGGACATCCACAGCTTCCTCTGGGCAACCTGTTCCAGTATATCACCATCCCCATAGTAAAAAAGTTCTTCCCAGTATCTAACATAAACCTACCCTCCTTCAGCTTAAAACCATCTCCCCTCGTCCTGTCACTCCATGCTCTTGCAAAAAGTCCCTCTCCAACGTTCTTGCAGGCCCCCTCCAGACACTGGAAGGCTGCTTTTCCCCTGGAGCCACTCCAGCCCTTCCCTGGAGCTGCTCCAATATATTCAGATCCTGTTTGTGCTGGTGGCCTCAGAGCTGAATGCAGTAGTCCAGGTGTATCTCACAAGACTGAAACAGTTGGCAAAGGTATGAAGACACCCAGTAACAGAGGATCTGCTTTCTCTGCTATGGACTTGCTCAAGTCTTATGAAGACCTGTGGTTTATACAACTTTCCACTCAAGACTTCCATGGTTCAAAATAATCTTCCACACAATTAAAGAATAGATACCCGGGGATCAATTTATTTTCTTTTTTGTGTAGTCTCATAGCAACAGTCATTTTGCCTTTACTAAATCATTTATATTCACGTAATTATCATTGCTTGAAATTAATGACACCGTTTTCAAGACTTTTTCTGTTGCCTGGTTTTATGCTGTGTCACACTTTTTGCAAAAAATTACAGCAAGAATATCTTCTCAAATAATTGTTTTGAATACTAGCAATTTACCTAACTTGTGCAATTTATTTACACTTTAGCAACATGTTAGTAACTAAAGTATCCTGCGTAACTCACCAAGTTATGGAGAACAACACTGCTCTGTGCTTGCTGTGGAAAATACCTTGAGTAGTATGTAAGGAATATTCAGAATGAAAGTGAAAATATATACTTAGCTTTGTTGTACTGTATCACTTGATTTATTACTGAAGTAGACTACATGTTCTCAACTTGGTACGAATTGTGTAAATTAGAGATTTTTAATGTCATGATTGACAACCATTGTTTCATCTGCAGAAGTTTTTTATAGGTAATTCTAACATGAAGATGAAATATCAAACCTTAGAAATGCAGAATATATTGTATGAAACATTTCAACCCAACTGAACCATTTTTACACATACATTTTAAGACTGTAGCTATATCTACATATTTTCAGCCTAGAGTTTCCTAGACTTTGGGTAAATATTGTGAAGGATTATGTGTTACACTTCTTAAATGATAAATACTTAAGCATGGTCATTTTCTTCTGTAGGGAACAATAGCTCTCAGTGAAAGAAACCAGTTAATTATCATGTTATCATATATATTCATATATCAAGATATATGAATGTGTAACTGTAAGTAATACAAATGGCAGTGGTTATGTGTGTCTAGGTCATTCTCCCATGCTTGACAGTGTCTGAGAATGTATGTGAAGAATAACTTTCTCATCTAGCTATTGTTTCTTCCTTAAATCTGTCAAGCTGCTCTTTGAACCAGTCTGCAAGTCTACTGCAACTTGCATCAAGTGCCTGAAGATCCACACCCAGTTCACCTTGGGCCTTTTCTCACCTTGGGCCTTTTCTCACCTTGGAGAAAGTCATCCTTTGCAGAAAACACCAGTAAACTTTGGGATTTTTTGTCATAAAAAGAGAGCACAAAGAGTTTGGCTAGGCTAAAGTGAATGGATTGATAGTATTAAAGAGCTGCTAAATTTGTAATAAAGTTAAAGGGCTGCTAAATTTGCTCTTCTGACATAAGCTTAAAATCACTACAAGATAAGAGTCCTGGGAAATACTACACTTACCTTCTTCTTAGTTTTCTGTGAATAATTAGCTGTTCTGTGGGATGCCAGGTTCTTTGAACCTCTGATCTGACTTAGAATACTCACAGTGACTATAATCCTACCAAGAAAGACTATGAAAGCACTTTTTCACTATTTTGATTGTGTGGGACACTGTAACTCCATCTAACCTTCCTTCATAACCTTTCCCAGGCTTTAAAAAAAAAAAAAAACTGGAATCATACTTCTGCATAAGTAATTCTTTATTTTGATCTCAAGTTGCTCTCTGTCTTTTATTTTTGCTCTAAATTAACTTATTTTTTTAAGAGGGACATGGAAAAATCAGAATTTTGTGACTTCCTAGACAGACAGTGGAAAGTGAAGCCTGAAATGGCAGCTAAGGAAGAAACAGGCAAAAATAAATTCTCTACAGATTGTTTTTCAGTCAATATTAGATAAATAGTCATCAGCAACTGTTAGAGGTACTAGGGGGTGCATACTTTAAAAACCCCCTAGTGTTAGATGTGCCACTGCTACATTTATTCATTAAGACAGCAGGAAGTCACACAGTAATGAGATGCACAATTCAGCACTGTTACCTCTGTCAACTTCATTATCTAAACTGGAATTTGCGGATACATTGTATATTGACAAAATTCTTTCAGACAAGTACTTATTTTGCTACTAGGACTACTAAAGCACGAAAACTCTATACTGAACAGTTTTCCGTCTTGACTGGTTCATTCCACTTAAGAGAAACTGAAGACCATATCGCAGGCAGTCTGCTGATCTTTAATTATTGAATGCTTGAGGTAATATTTCCTTAAAATACAGGCAAGGTAACATTTGAAAAAAATATTCTGTTAATAGCATGTTATCTATATTTAACACTGTTGTCCCATATTAGTTTCCTTTATGATGTATATTATTTGTGTTCTTCCAAGTTAGTAAAAATAACTAAACTAAGTGCAGATATTCTTTTTTAATCACAATTTTAAAGAATTCCAAACACACAGAACCCAACCAAAATGCTCCATTGACATTCCTTTAAGAATGAAAATTAAAGAGATAGATATACACTGTTTTTGCCTTCCTGCTTTCAAAAGAGTAAGTTGTGCATCTGTCAGGGGTTGAAAGAGAAAATCTGATAGTCTGATTTACAGAGTTACAGACACCTAAGTAGAATTTCTCAAGCTTTAGACAACTCTGGTGTGCCAGGAGAAGTTTAACACAGGCTTGTTTAAGCAAGTGTTTCCCCATGTGTAAGGAATAACATCCCTAAAACATTTCAGTACTAAAAAGCTTTGCTGAGTAGGTGCTTTCTTGCCTTCTGTCCTGTGCTGGTCTTGGCTGGAATAGCATTCATAATCTTCATAGAACCTGATGTGGGACTGTTTCAGATTTCTGCTGGAAATGGTGTTGATAATACAGAGGTTTTTCTGTTATCGATAACCAACACTTTCACATGGCTAAGGCCTTTCCTGCTTGTCATAACACCCAGCCAGTGAGTTGTCTGGGGGTTCAAGCAGGCACTGGGAAGGAACACAGCCAGGACAGCTGACCCCAGCTGATCAAAGGGATATTCCATACCATTAAGTGTCATACTCAGCATAAAATGCAGGGGATTGTTGTCCACTGGGCCACTGTTCAGGAACTGGCTGCTCATCAGTTGGCTGGTCATGAGCAATTGTTTTTATTTGCATAATTTGTCTTTCTTGGGCATTATTTCTCTAATTTTTAAATTTTTCTGTTCACTACAGTGTATAATAATAAAGATAGTTATTATTACTAGATTTCTATTGTTAACCTGTTCTATCTCCACCATAAATTTTTCACTTTTACCCTTCTGTCTTGGTTTAAGACAAGTTAAGGGAATGGACATTCAAAAATAAGTTGCCTTCCCCTTTAGGTTTAACCAATCCCATTCCACCAAAAAGGAGAGATAAATATGACTAGATATAAGTGAAAAAATAACA